>JAJJWW010001124.1:0-175005 GCA_023531295.1 Papaver armeniacum | reverse complement strand
TTGATATAGGTGGCTTCAACCAGGAGAAGATACACCAACTCTATTGCAGAACTGCTAGTGTCACTGTATTACAGTCGTTAACACCAAATTCTCCATCACAAATTAAGAAGATACAACTACTAGTGAAACTCAAAGAACAATCCTCCATCCCAAATTAAGAAGAACCATCATTAAACATATACCATCATGGCCAGTGCGGGACTCGCCCGGACCAAGTCATCTAGATCTTCATCAGAAATACTACATAGAGTCAGACCAAAACAGTTGATCTCACGAGTTTCTTTTTTGACTCCCTTCGTCTTTTCTCCACCACCACCACTAGTTCTCTTAGCGGCTGTAACTTGAGGTGTCTTCTGCTTCTCCTTTGTAGTATCTTTTTTTTGACCTTCTTCTTTTTCCCAACCTTCTTCTTTTTTCCACCATAACATTCTTAACCTTAACCACTTTTTCAGACCAGCAGTCTCTTTTTGACCTCCTTGTTGTTTCTTCTGCCACCATCACCATTAGTAGCAGTAGTCTCAGCAGTAGTAGTCAGTAGGGGCACAACCACTTCTTGTTTGACAATATCCTCCATGAGAGACACGGGCATTAGTAGAAACAACAATTCTACAAAGTAATAGTAATAAGTAACAAAGTAACAGTAATAAGTAAATAAGAAAAGAGATGAGAATGAGATGCTAGTTGTATCTCCATCACGGCTTATTTATTTATATAACATACAGGTCGGTCAGACTCAGATTAGGTCTCCAATTCTTCCTAAAACTCTACTTTGTCCACCGCCTTCCTAAAACAGGTGACTTCTATGGGTTAAATTGTCTATTTTTCAACACTACTGCTCTTTCCGGATATGTCTCACATGTGAACTAGTAGTGATATAGTTTTGCTGAATGATTACGCGCAGCAAAAATTAACTTTTCTCCGTTTGGTTCAGCGCAGAGTGGAGTATTCCACGGTATTTACGCTGTTCCATTCAGCGAAAGGTAAAAAATGTTAAATTTATTTTTCAGCGAAAGGTAAAAAAATGTTAAATATACTTTTTACGAAATGGTTCAGGATGTTAGATTAGAATTGCCATAAGACTTAGTGGGTTGTTCTAGTTGACGCGTGGACTTCCAATCTAGATGCTAGATTGGAAGGCCACAGGACTTAGCCTAAGGCCATGAGGTTTCAAGGGGTGAGATTCTATTCTACACAAACAAAAAAAGCTTAGTAGAAAGTAGCGCAGAAGAATGAAAGACCAAGTGGTTGTGGTTTCTGAATTTGTTTTTTTGATCCAAGTTTGCATAGCAATAACACAATTGTATAAGAGATTTGAAATTTATTCAATGACATTATTCAACTAAAGAAAGATAAAAAGAGAATAATCTCACAAATAAAAATAAGAGAATCTTTTCAAAAAAATAAAAAATAAAATAAGAGAATCATTTATTTTTTTTATGCAATTTTAAGTCTTGCAATATTATAGTCTCTTCCTGAAATCCCTTCCCCTTTTATCTCATCATTTCCGAGTCTTGTAGCCGCCTTCGAACCCTTGTCCAAATGTAGTCGCCCAAAAGATAACAATCTTGAACCCTGTTGCTTGTTAGGTATGGTTTTATTAAACCACAAACCTCATCAATGAATGCATCTATACCAAAAGCCATGCTGTCTTTGTTATCTGATTTATTTTCCCCTGCAAACATGTCAGCCGCTTCCTTCACTAGTCTCTCTGCTGCTCCCATTGCCTCTCTCTCAGCCATTGCTTCCTTAACCTTCACTAGTTTTCTTGCTATCTCCATTCTTAATCTCCGTTCCTCTATATCCTCCAGTATTGTCTTTACTGCGAGTTCCACCATTGGAGGCAATCTCCCGGCCTCCACCGATCTCTTGAGCTCATCTGCATCATCATCATCATCATCATCATCAGGAAGCTGCTGTGTGCTAGTCCCGGCAAACATGTCTGTTGCTTCCTTAACGAGTCTCCTTGCTGCTTCCTTCACAAATCTCTCGAACTCTACTTGGTCTTCTGCAGCATTAGGATGCTGTCTACTAGTCACTGCAAACGTGTTAGCTGCTTCCTTCATTAGTCTCTCTGTTGCTTCTATTGCCAGTCTCTTGGCGTCATTATAGCTGGAACAATCGGCCCCGTCGTTGGCAACTGCGGCAACAGGAAAAATACCATTACCGTTCGCTGTTCTTCTGTTACAACTACTCTTCAATGTAAGAAAAGATGATGAACGCGGGGGTGATAGTCCAAACGGAACTCCATTAGAGTACATCAATGATCTTTGCCTAAGGAATTCGTTTCTTGCCGAACCATCAATAACGCGAATCTGAGCAACTGATGCTGATAATGATGCCATTCCCTTTTTAGGGTTTCTACGAGATAAAACCAACAGAGAAGAGAATATATATATATATATATATATATATTTTTTTTTAGGGTTTCTACGAGATAAAACCAACAGAGAAGAGAATATATATATTTGGAAGACACAACGTGAAAGGTGAAATCGCGCCGTCTTTGCTTGTTAAAACTGCCGTGGACCATGTTTGACTGTGATGGCCCATGACCATGAGTATTGCATTATTTTTTGGATTTCAATCCAATCCCACTACTATCCTTGGGGTTGATCCAGTTGTTTTAGATAAGATAACCAGTTTAAGTTTGTTATGATTTGCAGAACTTGAGATGAATAATTTAACACGGCATTTCTATTAAAGAAGAAGACACAAGCCAAGAAATAATTAAGAAAACAAAAGGAGATGCACAAGAGCATCTAAATCAAAATACAACTTGAGAGACGACTAGCGAAACTCAAATAACAGATTAAGAACAAGCTAGAGCTAGCTGCTATGAAACACATGAAACACATTATAAGAATTTTAGGCGCATGCATGTCTTGACAACCCCAACCTAATTAAAACATGTAGCGCTATAAGATTTTATCTTTTCATAAACCAATTAAATAAACTTTTCATAAACGATAAACTAAACGTTCTAAGATTGTGTGATATTGTACCTCATTTTTATTAAATCTAGTAATAAATTACAACAGGGTTAATCTCTCTGATACATCTATAATGACTTGTCTTGAACCAAAAGATGACTTTCAGAGATAAGTCAGAGAATCTAAACTAAAATTTGGGTTTGCGCCGTAGATAGCTTGAGCACCATAAACATCGTCCAGAGATAAGTCTACCTTTTTGGTTCCAGGGTGTTCAGAAGGCCACATGACAGCATTCCGAATAGATGAATGATCCAGCCCTAAAAGATGCCCGATTTCATGTACCGCGATGCTTTCCAAATCATACGCATGTTGTGATTTCTCTGAATTGAAGTCCACTGCCCAAGTTTTTGCCGCATTGAAGTGTAAATGTGCACCTCGTCCCGGACCAGTCGCATGTGCAAGCACCCTATCATGAAATGGGCTCCGATCCCCATGGTCGCCATAATAAAAGCCGATTGTGATGTTAGCATGCTCATAATCTTGAGTTTCTGTAAAATCAACTGGAATAACTGATGACCATCTCGAGAAAGCCCGCTCAAGAGCAACCCGAATGTCTGATATGTTTATGTAATCAATAATATTTTCTGGAGACAATGCGTAATTTAACGTTGATGAATCCCAAGGAAAGCGCTTCAAAAGCGAGTAGTGTTCAGTTGCGTGTAACTTGTTATCATCATCGTGATTGTGATCAGTTGGTGACATATTGTTTCTGGCTGGAACACAAGGATTAATTATTACTTTGTTGGACGGTATCCTAATTGGTCTTCCATCAACTAAAACCAAAAGAATGAATAAAACCGACAGTAAACTGCAAGCCACGCCTTTAAACTTTGCCATTAAAAGAGATTTTATATCTTCTTAATCTTAAGAGGAACTTGGTGCAAACAAAGATGCAGTAAGAAAGAAAGAGATGCTAGTTGTGATCATGGGGTGGGTGGTAGCTATTTATATAACACAAGTCGCTCAGATTTGGAAGTAGATGACCAAAACAGGCAATTTCCTAGACTTCTAAAAACAACAACAAGAAGATGTTAAGCCCTAAAGGGCCTAAACCAGTGCTTTCCTAGAAGAATTCTAGCAAGAAAAGACAAAGAAAAAGAAACATCTTAACTTAGAGCTTTCTTCCCTAAAACTCTATACTTTGTCCACCGGCTTCCTAAACAGGTGAACTCTCCATCTACAATACATTGGAGATTGGGGAAAAAGAAACCGGGACTGATAAACATGACTTGAAAGCTTCCTTGTCATCAGCAGCAACAAGTGATCGACCCTGTACTTGTATATACTAAGTAGTTGTGGTATGACGTGCCCTTCTGAAGTTGATTTATGGTATTGTCTTTGATCAACCAAGTTGGCTTTCCTTTGGTTCATTGTGTTCGTCAAATAATACGTATACTTGGAGGTTTGGCAAGTGACAATATTTTTCAATGACACTAAACTCAAACAACATTGTGAGATAGAATGAGGCGAGGCCTCACAGTGGCCCCTAGTTAGCAATTCGGGGTACGAGAAACTTTCGGAACAGGATACGTATGAGTAATATACGGATTCGTAAAAGTCAAATTCGGTCAAAAATAACGGTTCGTGATTCGGTAGTAATACGGAACATTATAATAATCTCATTTTAATTTAAGAAAAAAATAATAGACATCCATATATAGAAAGAAAAGGATATCCATGTATAGAAAACAATTAACCAACATACAATTGAAGGTTTTGAAAAAGGAAGATGTGTCTTATGTGATTACATGGACTAAACATTCATAAAATTAAGGTGAAAGATATATCGTCCAACATTTGCACGTCAAATTGATCAAGAAAATATCTATATTCAGGGTCCGAGAAAACTCAAGGATTTTGAAGAAGAAAGTGAAAAGACTTGTACTATTACAGAAAGGATTTTGCAGACACATGACGGTTTCATGGAGTTTTTCATGGTGTTATGTTTTTAACTAGAGAGAGATAGTACTATTTACTTATGACGTGGTTGAAGGAAAAAGACACGTCTTCTGGCCATTATGGATGCCACGTATGATTAGCTGTCAAAGAACTGTGTTAGAGCACTGCTCGGTCAAACTCGCAAGCGTTGCTATCTCAACCTTGTTTGTCAATGTTAGTGATGAAAACTATAAGTCTTGATTTCTAGTCTACTTATAGCTATGTCTCAGACTAGAATAGATTGTGTAATTGAGCATTAGACTTCACGGCGTTCATCAATTGAAGACGAAGAACTACTAAGGAGAGCTTGTGAAACTTCATCAACAAAAGTTATGTGGAGACTGCAACTCATCCATCACTTGGAAAGTCTATTTCTACTCTATCTCCTATATTGAGACAAAAGTCGTATTGCTATATAGTATTCGATTATGCACATTTGATATTTCGAGCTAAGTTTAACTCGCTTACATATTTCTCGAAATATGTGTCGATAAGCTTTCGCTTCGACCAAGTTCATCTTATATTCTTGACGAAAGTCAAAAGATGATCATGTGAAAATCGCCGAGTAACATCTTATATTATTTGTGTGATACAATCATTTAATGTAGACTTGAAATGTTTCGTAATGATTATTTCAATAACTTGAAAATTGCTTTGATGATAATAGTTCGTGAAAACAACTATTGTCATCCTCTAAGAATGTTTCAATGATTGAAATGGAGTTTAGAACACTTAACCATAATTGGATTATAGACATAGTATGTGTACTTGCATATACGTTGATCCAAGACCGGTATTGTATGCATACCAGTATTAGTACTAGAGAGGTCAGGTAAAGTCTGAGAGCCTTGCGTACCCATACGCGTACTGGCGAACACAGTTGAATTCCGGGAACTATAGTATGCATACCCGTACGCATACTGAATTCAACTGTTGTTTTGGATGTGTGGTAGTATGCGTATACGCATGCGTACAGTCGGACACAGTCCAAGTCCGGCTACTTAATTATGCGTACCCGTTTGCATACTTGAGTAGGTTAAAGTTCTAGAATCAGTTGTGGAATGAACTAATACATTTATATAATAAGGAATGAAATTTTTGCAAACCGTGACTATAATGTTCATGAATTGATTCGAGTGAATCAAACCGATTTCACTTCAATTGTGTTCTTGTATACTTCTATGAGAATATAGCAATTGAACAACTTTATAACTAGTCTCATTTGAGGTATTTGAACTAGTTGTGTTTAAGATGAATAAGGTTTATATGAAAGTGTTCATATGGCTAACTTCGGTTAAATATTGTTGAGCCTACCTAGTGTATACGTTTAGGTACGGTTACCCATATCTAAATGAATGTACATTTCATTTGTGTGTAACTAGCTAAGTTCGATCTAACGGTTAAAAGATATTAGCTTGAATCTAATCCGGTTTTCATCTAACGGTGAATATTGATTACTTTGTTCCAAAGCTATCAAACCATGATTTGAAGACTATATAACGGATAACTCTAGCAACTGGGAAACCTAATCCCCACACCTCATGTGTGATACTAGTTGCGACTAGAGTCGAATCTCCTTTAACCTTAGGTTTTCTCCAAAACCCTATAAGTTAACGACTTAAATACTTCATTGGGATTGTGAAGCCAGACCCAACTATTTTCTCTGTAGTTGCTTGTTCTTATCTTACTTCTACTATCGTGATTGAGTATTATCTTTTCTAAGATTTTCTTGAGATTTATCTCCGATAGGTAAGATTAAAAGAAGTCACAAACATCTCCGTCTCATCGTTTGTGATTCCAAAATTTCTTGATTCGCTTCCATAAGATTATGATTATTGTGAGGTGATTGATAATACTTGGCTGTTCTTCGGGAATATAAGTCTGGTTAATCCAATTGTTTCCCGTGCACATTGATTTATCATAAGACAAAACAAAACTCATAGGTATTTATGTGGGAGATAGATTTATCTATTCTAATAGACTTTTTTGTGTGAGACAGATTTGTTTATCAAGTCTTCGACTTTGGGTCGTAGCAACTCTTAGTTGTGGGTGAGATGATCTAAGGGAATCAAGTGTGTAGAATCATGCTGGGGTTCAGAGATGTAAGGAGCGCAACTGTACCTTGATCAGTGTGAGATTGGTTAGGGCTCAACTACATTCTAGTCCAAAGTTCATTGGTAGTAGGCTAGTGTCTGTAGCGGCTTAATACAATGTGTTCTTTAAAGCTGGACTCGGTCCCGGGGTTTTTCTGCATTTGCGGTTTCCTCGTTAACAAAATTTCTGGTGTTCGTGTTATTTATTTTCCGCATTATATTTGTTTATATAATAGAAATATCACAGGTTGCGCGTTTAGATCAATCAGTTCTTGAATCCAGACTTTGGGTTGTTTATTGAATTGATTGACACTTGAACATTGGTCTTTGGTACCGTTCAAGTTGTTTCACATAATAATCAGGCTCACGGATTTCTATCTGTTTGATTTGTTGATTACATTGTGAAATAGATATATAAATCTTTGATATACCTTTCTAAATATTTAGTCTGACAGTATAGTTGATTCTCTTGAAAGTATATTGGAGTTTGTCCATATAGATTGCTAAACAAAAAAAATTGGGTGTGGTTGTTAGAACCCCGCTTTTTCAAACTGTTATTGTGATATTCATATAGAAATGTACAGATGATACACACATATTTGATTGATACGTACGGATTCGCGAATTATATGAGTATAATTAGCGAAATTGCTAATTTGGCAGTGGCGTTTGAAACTGAAGGAGAAACACCGGATTAGTGACTTACCCCAGCCCTAAAACTTTCAA
Organism: Papaver armeniacum; assembly: GCA_023531295.1. NCBI lineage: Eukaryota > Viridiplantae > Streptophyta > Magnoliopsida > Ranunculales > Papaveraceae > Papaver > Papaver armeniacum. The sequence continues at coordinate 167,258 of JAJJWW010001124.1, read as the reverse complement.
AGTTGGGCGGAAATAAAATAACGTATTCCGTAATCTGTTTTTTTTTCTTTCTTTTTTTAACAAGAAAGAAAAGCTTCCATTAACTTTTAATGAACTACATCAAGTTTAGTGGTGGTCAATGAAAAGACGTGGGTACCCAAATATACCTCAATCTAAAACTTTTCCACATTAAAGTTCTCTACCGAAATTGATTGTCTATGGACTGAGTCGAGAAAATACAACTAATAGGTTCACACTTCATTTGATCGTCTATGGATACAAGATCGAGACAATATACTACAACAAGTTAACTTGTGTGATTGACTATGGATACAAGATCGAGACAGTACAACAACGAAGTATGATTACTAATTGATAATAAGTTCGGACTTAACCAAACACTATAGGATCACTATCACGTAATACGGAATTAACGTTTATATAATTTACTTTGATTATAATAAACAATTATAATGCGGAAAAAAAAAAGAAATTTTATAGCAAGATTTTGTTAACAAGAAACCGCAAATCCAGAAAAACCCCGGGACCTAGTCCAAAATTGAATACTCTCAGAATTAAGCTACTATAAAAAATCAACACAAACTTCGTATAGTTGAGACCAAGCAACTAAACCTATAGTTCACCTAGTTTGTTCATTATCCCTGCGCTTCCGACATTCAACAAGTGCACGCACTGGAACAATTCCTTTGGATCGTATTCCAAATAGTAAAGGAACAACAAATCTGTTTGGTAATAACTCTATCGATTCTTTCCAATGAAGATATCTTAAGTCATACGCAAAGGCTCTTTTGTTTAACCCAATAAACTCATTTTCCTGGTTAGATCAATCCAATCTTTAATTACCGAAGTAATAAAATACGGATTTGCAATAATCAAATAGAAATCAAGAGATCTATTATTGTTACCTATCTCCACAATCAATCAATCGAATAAATACGATATCGATTGAATCCCAGTCGATCAAGTTTTTTGTTCACCAAATATATATAACCCAAATCAGAAATCTTATTTGTCTTCAAATCTTCTTAGATATTCAATAAGCACCTTCACAACACAACTTGAATCTCTTGTGATCAATCACGCACAGAACGGAGTCTGTTAACAATGGATTATCACAAGACGTCTATAGATCTACAAACAGTTCTAAAGATCCCGTCGACACTTCGATCTAGTTTGAGTGAATCTTATATCAAAAGAGAAGATTCTCAAGAATAAACAAACTAGGTGCAATCAAAGTTCAACAACCGTTAGTCAATCAAATCAATCGAAAACTAATAATACACTGGAATTATCTACTTTAACACCAACGGTACTCATAGAGCTTCTTGATCCCACAGAAGTCTTTAAACGAGCGGTCGTAAGAGATTTCGCATAATTAGGGTACTTTCCTCTCCGGATAGACGACTCCACCAATAAGAACACAACAAGGTAGTTTTTCTGGCTCTTAGGATTAGTTTGCTCGAAATGCAAACCTTTGGTATTTATAGACCAAGGAAGTTTGGACACAAAGGAATTTCCAAAACCGAAATATTCTTAGGATATGCAATATATTCCAAATCGGTTTTCATAATTCCTGGAAATGCATTGTCCAAATATAACCGAAATCTTAACTAGAAAATCTCCAACCAGTAAATGCATAATACCGATTTTTATTCTACAGAGATTACAAAACCTAATAACCTTAAATAAAAAGATTCTTAGCTTATTTTCGATCAGGGATCTCCTTGAGTATATAAGGAATATCTTTGAACAATAAAAGGTAAGAATTACTGCACGTGTTCAAAGTATGTCGACATCTTTTCTTATGTAAATCCTCTTTCATAGTTACAATCTTGGAACCGATTATACCACACTTTCCAAACAAGTTTAGAACTGGTTGATCTGTATTCCATGAAAACTATGTGATTGATCAAATATCAATACACTACTCATGGGTTTACGGTTTTACCAAACACAAGGATCGGTTCTACCTCCATATGGTTACTGGGACCGGTTACATCAGTTAGCAGGATCGGTTACCTTAATTACCAGGACCGGTTACCATATTCTCACGGTATATATTACTTGTGATCGGTTACGCAAGTCACTAGGATCAGTTACACCAATTACTAAGACCGGTTACGCCGATTACAAGGATCGATTACATAACTCTTTTGTGATCGGTCACACCAATTACTAGGATCTGTCACACCAATTATAAATATCGATCATACCTTCACAGGTAATTACTTAGGATCGCTTACACTAATAAAATTCATACCAATACATAAGTCAGGCACTGTGACTAGTTTTACCAAGATACATAAAAAATACGATCGATTTTACTAAGTCACACATATTGGTAATCCAAAGATATGCAATGAATAACAATACTAATAATCCTAGCAATTTCCCTTTCTATCTATAACACAAGTTTATGAATGTACTTCCTTTAAGAAAATGTAAAAATTGTTTCCTAGGATGAAATCTTCACCTTTACCCATACACATAATCACAATATCCTTCAAACGATTATGTCGATGTCTTATATACGAAGTTCAAAAGATAAGTGTTATACTTTGTAATAATCTATTCCTTAATATTATATATGATCATGTGATCATGTCCTACAACTAGAGTATAAATCATTCACAGCTTCGCAGTTATGCTTTCAATATAGCACGACTTGAAAGATATGCTAGTGTTTGTAGGTGAAAATGGTTTCTGCTGATTTCGGTAATTGCGGGTGTGCATGTGAGAAACAATTCAAACCCTAAACAATGTACTACAAGGGAGTACTTTAGATTCGAGAGATCAATCTGTACAAGTCCGGCCTAAACCAAGAAATGGCCGTTCCAGACTTGCTTCGGTCACAAAATGGAGGAGAATGGGTTCGTTTTGGGGAGGGAAGCAAGGAAAGTGGTGAGACCAGAATAGTTGATTCTGGAAGAGTAGTTGGGTTACTAAGACTTGTTATCAGAAAAGTGGGAGAGCTCCCAAGGTGATCTAGCAAGTAAGTATTTCTGAGTGTTGTATCTCCCATATGAACTTGTTGTTCAATGGAAATAAGTAAGACCTATTTATACAAGTCGGAGTAAAAACTTACCCTGGTCTCATTAAGGAGTGGGGGAGTAAATGGGAGGAGGTGGTAACCGTATGCATGGAATTGATGTTCCATAAAGTGGTTAACGCATGAAACTGGTTTTCATGAAACCGCTAACGTTATGGAATTGATGTCCCATAAAGTTGTTAACGCATGTGCTTTATGTCCCATGAACGTTTCACACATAAATTCCCGTATTTACTAACCGCCTCACCCTTATGACACTTCCTTATGACGGGCGTAGTGTACGTCGCACGCTGTAAACCGCCAAACCAATACCCAAAGAGGATCCCCCAGTTTGTGTTGATGTCTCGAATATTTTTGAAAACATGTAGCACGTTTGTTGTGGCTTGGCAAGTCAAGCTCGGGAAACTTGCCAGCCTGGTGACCTTCGACGGTCGAGATTTTGCATCTTGAGAGGAGGGGAAACCGTTGATCGTTGCACGCTTTCGTTTTGGTAGCCGCGTAGTGAGGGCCAACGCAGTGGCGCGGCTAGGCATGCCGTTGGCATGGCAAGGTTTGGCGTGGCCAAACTTAGGTTTTCGGGCCAAAGGTTACCATGTGTCATTTGGTAACCTTGGATGGCTAGGATTTGCTCCTGGGATTGAAGGGCAACCGTTGATTGTTGCACACCTTCGTTTTGGTAGCCGCGTAGTGAGGGACAACGTGGTGGCGCGGCTAAGTTGGCATGCCGTTGGCGTGGCAAGGCATGGTCAAACTTAGGTTTTCGGGCCAAAGGTTACCATGTGTCGTCTGGTAACCTTGGATGGCTAGGATTTGCTCCTGGGATTGAAGGGAAATCGTTGATTGTTGCACGCCTTCGTTTTGGTAGCCGCGTAGTGAGGGCCAACGTGGTGGCGCGGCTAAGTTGGCATCTCGTTGGCATGGCAAGGCGTGGCCAAACTTAGGTTTTCGGGCCACAGGTTACCATGTGTCGTCTGGTAACCTTGGATGGCTAGGATTTGCTCCTGGGATTGAAGGGCAACCGTTGATTGTTGCACGCCTTCGTTTTGGTAGCCGCGTAATGAGGGCCAACAGGGTGGCGCGGCTAGGGTTAAACTTGGCATGTGGGGCCAAGGGTTCCCCTTGGGCGTGGATAGCTTTGGCTAGGTGCAATTTTGGTTTGGCATGTGGGGCCAAGGGTTTGCCATGGGCGTATGGCGTGGCTAGGGCCAAGGCAAGGGCGTTTGGCTTAGCATGATGTGACTAGCATGGCTAGGGACAAGGCAAAGTGCATTTGGCATGGCGCGGCTAGCTTGGATAGGTTTGGTTTGGCTTGGTATGTAGGGCCAAGGGTTTGCCATGGGCGTATGGTGTGGCTAGGGCCAAGGCAAGGGCGTTTGGCTTGGCATGATGTGACTAGCATGGGTAGGGCCAAGGCAAAATGCGTTTGGCATGGCGCGGCTAGCTTGGCTAGGTTTGGTTTGGCTTGGCATGTGGGGCCATGGGTTCCCCTTGGGCGTGGCTAGCTTTGGCTAGGTGCGGTTTTGGCTTGGCATGTGGGGCCAAGGGTTTGCCATAGGCGCATGGCGTGGTTATGGCCAAGGCAAGGGCGTTTGTCTTGGCATGATGTGACTAGCATGGCTAGGGCCAAGGCAAAGTGTGTTTCGCATGGCGCGGCTAGCTTGGCTAGGTTTGGTTTGGCTTGGCATGTGGGGCCAAGGGTTTGCCATGGGTGTATGGCGTGGCTAGCTTGGGCTAGGTGCGGTTTTGGCTTGGCATGTGGGGCCAAGGGTTTGCCATAGGCGCATGGCGTGGCTAGGGCCAAGGCAAGGGCGTTTGGCTTGGCATGATGTGACTAGCATGGCTAGGGCTAAGGCAAAGTGCGTTTGGCATGGCACGGCTAGCTTAGCTAGGTTTTGTTTGGCTTGGCATGTGGGGCTGGCGTGATTTGCCATTGGCACAGAGGTGCGGCTAGCATGATTTTCCATTGGCACAGAGGTGCGGCTAGCATGGTTGGCATGCTTTTGGCGCGGTCGCTGTGGCTGGCATGATTTCCATTGGCACATAGGTGAGGTTAGCATGGTTGGCATGCTTTTGGCGCGGTCGGTGTGGCTGGCATGATTTTCCATTGGCACAGAGGTGCGGCTATCATGGTTGGCATGCTTTGGCGCGGTCGGTGTGGATGTCATGATTTTCCATTTGCCGAGAGGTAATTAGGGTTTGGCTTGTCGTAACCCTAATTTGAAAAAGATACCCCGGTAATTATTTAGGGACACATTAAAGGTTTCAGTAAATGTGCCTAGTAAATGCTTTGTTACTTTAAATATTGTGACATCACTGTCTGCTAGGGTTTAGTGTTTTACGATTTTAACCCTAAGCTAAAAACCATCATCAACAGTTAGGAATGAAACAGTTCAAGTCAAAATATTACTAACCTCAAGAAGAAGGATGATGTTGTCGATGTAGCTCTTTACTTTTTCACATTCTTCAAGTCTTCGAGTAATATTTGTATGTATCATTATCCTAATCCTAATCTTTCTATCCTAACATATACGAAGTTGTCTCTAGTACATAATCAAGCGACTCTTTAATTGAGTTTTGATTAACTAAAATATGGCAACCAAATTTGACATACCAACGCTTGGTGGGTTCAACCGATGTGACGGACCGGAAAATTACGCCTTTGGCATGCTGCCCCGCAGGCCGTAACTTTCTCGATGCGCCATGATGAAGCTACGATCCGGGCCTTAAGGCTAGGCAAATGCACGTCCATTTTCCCTTGCAAGCATGCCTTTGGAGAATGATGCAGCTAGCTTAGCTTCCACACTGTTCCAACTTACCCTTGTTCTGCGAAGGGTTTAGTCTCTAAAAGTAAAACTTGCAGGAAAATCAATATAGATGCATCTTGGGTCTCTGAAAGTACTTCAACAAGTTATTCTTTAATCTTAAGGAATGACACATGTGAATTCGAAGGAGGAAGAGCAGGTCCAACATCTAGTGCATACCCCCAAGAGGAAAAGACAATGAGCATCCTACAAGCAGCTTCTTGGGCGAAAGAAAAAGGAATTAACAATTTTAGTATTGAAGGAGACTGCGAAAGCCTTTTTAATCATCTCAATGGAAAAACTTCATAGATCTCTTGGCCCAATAGGAATATCATTTAAGAAGCAGACAAAATAACTAGAATATGTTCAGAGTTTTCGGGTTTCTTTTTTATTCCTAGGTCAGGAAATATGGCGGCGGTTACTCAACCAAAATTTGTTAGAGCTTTAAATTGGGTTAACAATCACCCAACTTGTATTGCTCAAAAACTGCTAGTAGTCTAATCTAATATGCGGAGGAATACATACTCAATGTCCTATATATATATATATATTTTTTTATTTTTTTTTTGAAGGTAACCCCATTTTATTTATTTAGTTGTTGTTTTTGCGAGTAAAATGTCTACTTGTAGTTGTATATACGAAGTTAGGGATAGTTGAAGGGCAAACGTAATGATATTATAGTCTAAAGAGTACGCACTATCCGCGAGGAGAATATATTAAGGAAATCATGCAAAATGCCCAAGGAAGAAACAAGAAAACATATTTAAAGCTAAATACTGTAAAACAAAAGGAGAAAGCTAGCTCTAGGTTGCATCAGAATACAGTAACTTGAGAGACGACTAGCGAAACTGTTAAGTTTTGGTTAAGTCTATGCCATTCTCATTAACACACAAGATATTTATACAAAGACCCAACTTGGTTCTCAAGGTATTCCAAATACAACTATAATTCTAGGCTAAGAATAGCCCTATTTCCTAATACCCTCCCTCAAGATGGAGCATGGAGGTCACAAATGCCCATCTTGGACAAAAGAAACTGAAACTGAGCTTTCCCCAAGGATTTTGTAAAGATATCTGCCAATTGCACTGTTGTAGGAGTGTAAGATGGTGATATAATCTTCCTTATTATAGCATCTCTGACAAGATGACAGTCCACTTTTATATGTTTTGTTCGTTCATGAAATATTGGATTCTGAGCAATATATAATGTTGATTGACTATGACAAAAGAGATTCATCCCATGTGTATGATGAACTCCTAAATCACCAAGTAATTGTTTCAAAAACTTTAATTCACATGTAACTGCCACCATAGATCTGTATTCTGCCTCAATGAGGGACCGAGAAACCGTATGTTGCTTCTTAGTCTTCCAAGACACAGTGAAAACCCGAGAAGAACAAACCATCCTGTCAATGAACGTCTAGTTAATGGAAAACTTGCCCAATCGAGTCACACCAACCTTTTAAACCGAGAATACTATCGAGCGCAAATGCAATTCCTTGTCCAGGATTCTTCTTCAAATATCTAACCACACGAAGAGCTGCTTCCCAATGATCTATTCTTGGTTGTTGCATAAATTGTGACAAGATATGCACTGAGTAAGCAAGATCTGGTCTAGTGACTGACAAATAAATCAAACGACCAACCAATCTTCTATATTTTTCCACATCATCTAATATTTTACCTTTTGCCAAAGCCAGACGATGATTTGTCTCCATTGGAAACTCTGCAGGTTTTGCTCCCAATAACCCAGTTTCCATGATAATATCCAATGTATACTTCCTCTGACATATGTAGAAACCCTGTTTACTACGAGCCACCTCCAATCCTAGAAAATATTTCAACTTCCCCAAATCTTTCATCTTGAAGCATTGTCCCAAGTATGTTTTAAAATTATGAAGTGCAACCAGATCATTTCCTGCTACAATCAAATCATCAACATACACCAAAACATTAAGCTGCATCTTCCCCTTTGTCATGGTAAAGAGAGAATAATCTGAGTATGACTGTTTAAAGCCATAATTCTTCAAAGCTGCTGATAATTTTTCAAACCAACACCTAGGAGCCTGTTTTAGGCCATATAATGATTTCTTCATTCTACACACCATATTAGGATTTCCCTTGGCAAATCCCGGTGGTATCTTCATATACACTTCTTCCTCCAAATCTCCATGAAGAAAGGCATTATGCACATCCATCTGATGCACTTCCCAATTTTTAAGTGCTGCAACAGCTAGAGAAAAGTACGAATCGTTGTCATCTTTGCCACTGGTGCAAATGTCTCATTGTAATCCAATCCTTCAACTTGATGATTCCCAAATATTACTAGTCTTGCTTTCGGACGTACCAAATTTCCATTTTCATCACGTTTTTCCGTGTAAATCCATTTGCTTCCCAGTGCCTTCTTACCAGTGTGGTAATTCTTCTAATTCCCATGTTCCTTGTTCCTCCGTAGCTCTTATTTCTTCTCGCCATGGCTTTTTGCCATCCTGGATGCTTCATATCTTCTTTGAAGCTCTTAGGCTCATTTCCAGCAGTGATAGCTGCAAGATATTTTCTATGAAGTGCAGAAAAACGATCACAACTAACATAATATGTCAAAGGATAAGGTGTACCTGAGGCTGATGATTGTGTATGATGAGTGGAAGGTGGACTATTTTCTCGTACTGTGTGCGTCACGAAACCCTTGAGTCTGCTAGAAGGAATTTTCTGACGTTTTCCTTTACCCATCTCACTACTATTATTCTGTACCACACCTTCAAATTTGTTGTGTCATTGCTATTAGCACCATTCTCCTCAAAGTTGTTCTTGATCCTTTCCTTGCAGTTCTTGAGTTTCACAATCAGTCTCAGACAATGATTCATCGCTGCTTTGTTGTTCCAGCTCGTCTTGATGAGTTTCCATAACATCTCTAGACAACTGTTCTTCTTCTCTATCTTCATCATCACTCCAACAAACATCATTATTTGATGGAACAATCTCGATGCTATTTCCAAAGAATACTTGTCATATAAGGAAACTGATGTTCATAAAACTCCACATCCCTTGACACTAAAAATTGTTTTGTGTCTAAATCATAAACTTGCCATGCCTTTTTACCAAAAGGATAACCAAGAAATACACATCTCCTTCCCCCCTTTGCAAACTTATCCCCTTTACTACTTTGATTATGCACATAACACAAACACCCAAACACTTTCAAATGATCATATGGAGGCAACTTCCCAAACATAATTTCATATGGAGTTTTGTTGTTAAGAATAGGTGTTACGATTAATCAAGTATGCTGCAGTTAATGCACACTCTCCCCAAAAACGTATTGGTAAATTTGCTTGAAATCTCAAGGCTCTTGCCACATTCATTATATGTTGGTGTTTTCTCTCAACCCTCCCATTTTGTTGGGGCGTACCAACACATGATGTCTCAAAGACTATCTCGCTAGTCTTAAAATATCCACGCAATGTATTAAATTCTGTTCCATTATCACTTCTAAAAATTTTGATTTCTTTACCAAACTGACGTTTCATAAGAGCAATGAAATTAAGAAATACCAATTCAACTTCAGTTTTACTTTTGATTAAATAAATCCACACACCTCTTGAAAAATCATCTACTATTGTCAGAAAATAATGAGCTCCACAAGAAGAAGGTGTCTTTTAAGGACCCCATAAATCCAGATGAACTAACTCAAATATACAACTGGCTTTACTTAAACTAATAGGAAAACTACTTCTACGATGTTTTGCTCGTGGGCAAATATCACAAGCATCATTATTCTTTCGAAATAACCTACTCACAACTGGTAGCTTTTGTAAAACTTTCTCCGATGGATGTCCCATTCTTTGATGCCATAGCTCATATGAGTTCTCACTAACAGCAAGTACTTTAACAGGAGGCACACCACGAAAAATATATAGTCCACCTTGTCTCTCACCCACTCCAATCACCTTCCTCGTCAACCGGTCATGTATAAGACATAAACTGTTAGTACATTGCACAACACAAGCTATCTCATCGATCATCTGTATGACCGAGATTAAGTTGCAAGTTATCTGAGGTACATAAAGCACATTATCAAGTTTCAAACCACCAGGAAGAATCACAGTTCCAATTTTTTCAGAGTTCGCATACTTTCCATCTGGCAAACCTACTGAGCATGCCTTAATATCTTTTACTTCTATCATGTCATCTATATTACATGTGACATGATTAAGTAGCTCCCGTATCTATAATCCAGGAAGCCCGATGTTGTTTACCTTGTAGTTGAATTTTTGATTTGTTTGAGCTCAAAAACTCAAGTACTTGTTGAAGTTGAGCTGCCGTCACTCTAGTCAAACCCGTTCCATCTGCAGATGTCACACCACCTGATTGCTGAGCTGCTGGTATATTCAGGTTATGTGCACGAAATGGAATGTTGCTTCCATGTCCTCTACCACCTCTGCCGTATGCGGAACCGTAACCACCTCTACCTCTACCACCTGTCCCGCCTCCTCTGCCATAACCTCTGCCACTCCGAGGTCTATCTCCCCACCATTCGGGGTATCCAATTAGGCGATAACAACCCTCATCGAGTGTCCTTGTCTATTACAAAGTGTTTACAATACTTAGCAGGATCATATGTATTGGTGGTTGCTCGCGATCAGGTTCAACTTTAAATGCCATAACATTGTCTTGTACTTCTTTCAAAATACTACATCACTTGTTCGCATGATCGTTCGTAATTCACAATAGTTTGATAAGATGCATCGATAGATGGTAGAGGTTCTCTTGCCAACAATCTGTTCACGTCTTGAATCGTACACAATATCGCACCGATCAAAAAATAATGAAGAAAATCTTCTTCTCGCAAAGTACTCACCTGAGTCGCAATATTGCAGGTGCAAAGACCACACTTGCAATGTGGTATCTTCATATATGTCACCAGATCATCCCATATTTTGTTCAATCTCCCATAATAGACAGCTACACTCTCAGTTTTTCCTTGTTTGCAATCACTCAGAGAAGCTTTCATTTGACAGATTCGTGTTCCACTGACAACACAAAATCTTTTCTTTAAGTGTGTCCAGAGAAGACTTGCATCATCGTAATCTCCTAGCGTCGATCTGATTGAAGATTCTAGTGTGTTGCTAATCCAGGAAACGAGCATTGATTGGACTGCAATCCATTCTTCCAACTGATCAGGATCTGCAGGTTCTTTAATGGTGCCATCAACAAAGCCAAACTTTCTCTTGGCTATCAACGATCTTCTAATGGCTCTAGCCCACTCATCATAATTGGTTCCTTTTAAAACAATTGGAGTAATAATAATACCTGGACCATCACTTGATCCCAGATGGTACACCGGATTCTTCTTCTGCAAATCATATTCTACATTCTTTCCTTTGGTTCCTGATGGTTCTGTTATATCTTCTCCCATCGTGTAGAACTTGAAATAAAAATTTTAGGTTTAGGGTTTTAACCAGGCTCTGATGCCATGTTAAGTTTTGGTTAAGTCTATGCCATTCTCATTAACACACAAGATATTTATACAAAGACCTAACTTGGTTCTCAAGGTATTCCAAATATAACTATAATTCTAGGCTAAGAATAGCCCGTTTTCCAAAATAGCAATCCCCCACAAATTAAAAACAAGCTAGAAAAGGAAACACATTAGCAGACACCAACATAACATGATAGACACAACATTAAGAGCTCTTCTTCTTTTTGCACCACCACCACCGACTTAGCCACTTTTTCCGACCAATACTCTCTTTTTTGGCGTCCTTGTTTCTTCTGCCGCCACCAACTCTAGTAGTGGTCTCAGTCTCATCCACTTTTGCACTGACAATATCCTCCATGATTGACACAGACAGTACCAGGAATGGAGAATTCTATAACTTCGTAATTCACCCAGTAAATAAAGAAAAAAAAAAAGAGATGCTACCTAGTAGTAGTGATCATGGGGTGGTATCTCACGGCCTATTTATATAACATAGGTAGGTCAGAAAATATCCTAACTTAGAGCTTTGTTTCCTAAAACTCTACTTTGTCCACCGCCTTCCAAAACAGGTCAAATCTTTGAGGCCGTGACCCGCAAGCAACGAAGAAGCCCAGATGGTAGGTGAGATTTCTACCATTGGGGAAAATATTGATTAGATTGAATAGAATGTCTACTGCTTTTATATATTAGTTAAGTGGTTGTACACTTCTGAAGTTGGTTTTGATATGGTATGTAAACTCCACAAGACTACAACTAGTTGCTTCTTACCCATGCATGTTAATAAGTTTAAATCTAGTAATAAACATAAATTACAATAGGATTGATCTCTATAAGAAATGAAGACTATGACACTAAGACCATCCCACTCGGTGCGTAATTCAGTTTTGGGTTGCTCTGATTAATTATTAGGAAGTACAAGCAAGCCAACAGACAATTTCCTAGAGTTCTAAAACAAGAAGAATAATAAGAAGCAACATCCAACTTAGACAGCTATACTTATTTGCAACCAAATAACACAATTTTATAAGAGATTCAACAAGAACGAAAACTTTTCTATCACACTAACAAAAATCTCACAGAAAAATAAAAACAAAACACTAAACTCAAAGAAGAAAAGATACAACTTGAGACAGACCACTAGCTAAGTTAAAGTCATCCTGACGTTGAATACTAGTGCCGTTAACCTTATATCTTCCTCAGACATAGGTTCAATAGTATGTTGTCTAACCTTTCTTCCAGCACCACCGGTTGCCTTACTGTATGTCGTCTCTTTTCTATCTCTTTTCTGACCTCCTCCTCCTTTTTTTTTTCCACCACAACCGTCGCCTTAGCCACTTTTTCAGACCACTACTCTCTTTTCTGACCTCCTCCATTATTCTGCGGCCACCACCACCAGTAGTAGTTTCAGGGTATTCTCCTTGTTATTAGTCACGGAAACTTTTTTCTTGACAACCTATGTATCTCACGGCGGCCTTGTATTTATATGGGTAACAAACATAAGTTGGTCAGAATCTGTAAACATAATTCTACTAGGCATTGGTCAGACCTAAAACAGTTTCCAAAAATAGAGTTTGCCCACTTTTTCCTAGAGAATTCTGAAAAACAAGATCCAACTTAAAGTTTTTCTTGAAACTTTTCTACTTTGTCCGAAAGACATGCTGATTGGTGTGGTTTGGAAGTTGTTTGTAAAGTGGTAGTAAAAGTTCGTTCAACTCGGGCTTGTAAAGATTTGGTTTCAGAAAATACTAAAAACAAAGAAAATATATACACAAGTTTGTCACAAATATCGAGAAGTACTAGGACTCAGGATTCCACCATAAAATTCATTCATGCGATTCATATATTTATTTTAGACAATTATAGCTCAAATAATAATAAAATATTAACTCTGTTTCTTTGCCAAGGTAGATTTTTAAAAGATTAATTGTAAATCATAAGCATGACGCATCAAAAGTACTAAAACTAAGCATACGTCATCAAACGAAATCACAACTAATTAGTGAAAATCATAAAACAATTAAATCAAGTGCAAGAAGTCATATAAGAATTAAATATAATTACCACACGCATGAAAAATGGCTTCCTCCATAGGGGTTTAGCTCCTCATATTATTCACGTGCTCAAAATAATTATTCATAGCTCAAATAGGTGAAAAACAAGAGAAAACTAATAAATCAGGCAGTTCGCAACGCTAAAGAGGTGTTACAGAATAAAAGACTGCCTTTAAACGCTGAATAAATAAGTCTGTTACAGAGGAAATAAAAGACTACCCTTAAACGATACTTCTCTTCTGCAGTAGATTTGCCACAGTCCTCTGCGACAGACTTTGAAGGTATGTTCTTCGTCTTCTTCTTCTTCTCCACCTGCTGCTGCTGCAACTCGATTATTTATGCTCTGCAATGCTCCTTAATCTCCCCTAAAGTCTCGACTCTCTTCTTGTGACTCGAACCAATGTATTTATACCCTCAACAGGCCCCTAAATCTCTCGAATAAATCCGAGAATATCTTTCTTTCTCCTCCTCAGCAAGTCACGGGATTTCTTCTCTTACACGGCTCTGTATGTTTTCCAAACTTTCCAAACTCTTTCTAAGGTATAGTCGAATCTCTGGGAAGATATCCTTTCCCTTTACATGCACGTACTTTCCAAAAATGAACCCAATATTATTTCTCTTCCCACCTCCACGTACTTTCCAAACAGAACCAAAAATCCCAATATCTTCAACTGCTCTCGGTTCCTGTCGTTCGATTGCCAAACTGTCCCTAAATAGATATAGTATAATCCTAGCAGAATATTACTTCTCCTAATCCTCTGCGTACACTCCCTAGTCAACACAAACACCCGAGTATACCACCTGTTTTCTCGTGAATGGGATGAAAACTCCCTTTTCTTCGCAACCAACTTCCTTACCAAATTTATTTCATCGAAATAGGAACGTCCAAATCCAAATTCCACTGAAACTCTGTTTAAATCTCCACATAAATCGAAACAGGAATGACGCATAAACAACCAACACTTTCCCGCCAAAAACCAGGCTTTAAATCGTGAAGAACAGATTCCCCCTAACCAGAACAGGGTGCGAATAAGACTTGGAGTGTCTTGGGGTGTAAATAACAAGTGGGTGCCCCTTAGTAATTGAGGTACCCCTTATCCAAACTGAGAGTCCGAATAGTAATTTTCTCCCACGAGCGCAAATACCACTTTTCGAGCCAATTTTCCCGCAAAAGCTTATTTCTCTAAAAACACCTACAAAGACATAAAAGCCATAATAAATACGAAATCGAGCACTAACAATACATACAATTGAGATCATATGAGACACATAAATATGTCCATCACTGATTGCTGACAACACATCCCCAACCGGAAACACAGCTGAAGTTCATGATCCGTGATGTTCTAGATCTTCGAGCTAACAGTTGGATCAACCCAAGGCATACATATCAAGTGAAGAAACTAGGCCATTCATGAGTTAATCCCTCGTTTCGAGGTACAAAAGAAACTAGGCCGCATTTGCAAATTAGAAAATACTAGAGGATAGAAAACAGCTCGAAGCAGGGGAATTCCACCCCATTAATAATGGAGATGAATTCTATATGCCGCAAAATGTGTCTGTTTTCTTTTCTTGTGTATTGCCTTTTTTAGTCGTGATGAAGAACTTTTTGATAGCGAAGGTTGAATAGAATGTCTACTACACTTGTATACAAAAAGTAGTTGTGCACTTAAAGTTGTTTTTTCCAACAAAATTCTCACCGAAAAATAATGACAAATTGAATCACTTATAATAAAAAAAAAAAAAAAAAAAAAAAACAGAATCCTCCTCCTATGCATCTAAACAAGTGCTGCACTGCAGTCCTTCATTATTCTCTCAGACTCTACCATATATCGCCGATGTCAGTAACAGGCTTTTACTTTTGGAGTATATCAACCCAACCTAGCTTATGATTATTTATAACGGTGATTCTTTGGTATGGAACTTGGAGTCTTGTTACATTGTAGTCTTTTGATATCACTTCTCCTTCTATCTTGTCAGTTCCAATCCTTGTCCAAATGTAGTCACCCACATCATAAGAATCTTGAACACTTGTAAAGTATGGTTTCATTAAACCACAAACATCATCAACCAATCCTGCTACATCAGAAGCCGCATTGTTCTCGTTATCTACGTGATCATCTGATCTCTTTTCCTTGGTATCATCCGCAGCGAACATCTTAGCAGCTTCTTCCACCAATTTCTGTAGCTGTATGCTAGCCCCTGCAAACATGTCTGCTGTTTCCTTTACTAGTCTCTCTGCTGCTTCCGTTGCCAATCTCTCGGCCTCATCATCTGCAGCATCAGGAAGCTGTTTATCTCCTGCAAGCATGTTTGCTGCTTCCTCCGCTAGTCTCTCTGCTGCTTCTATTGCAGATCTCTTGGCCTCATCATATCTGGACCATTTCGCGTCAGAAGAAACCGCATGGTTCTCGGTGTCTATGTCTTCAGCTCTCTTTTCCTTGGTATCGCCTGCAGCAAACGTGTTATTAGCAGCTTCCTCCGCCGATCTCTCGACCTCATTTGCAGCAGCAGCATCAGGAAGCTGTGTGCTAGTCCCTGCAAACATGTGTTCTACTTCCTTTGCTATTCTCTTTGCTTCTTTCCTCAAAAATCTCTCGTACTCTACCGCATATTCAACAGCAGCAGCACCATCATAAATCGGTGCATAATAATGATGATGAAACTGAGTATTATTATCGTCACGAGGAAACTGTGTACTTATCCTTGCAAACTTGTCTCGCGATACGATGAATAATGTCTCTGCTGCTTCCATTGCCAATCTAGCGATCTCATCCGCAGCATCATCTGAAAGCTGTGTACTAGTCCCTGCAAACCTCTCTGCTCTTTCCTTCAATTGTCTCGCTAATCTGTTTATTGAGAGTCTCTGGGTCTTATTAGCGCCAGACCAGGCATCGCCGCCGTTGCCAACTGCAGCAACAAGGAGAATACCATTCGTTGTTCTTCTATTATAACTACTAGCCTTCAATGCTAGAAAAGATGAACGTGGAGATAATAATCCAAATGAAACTCCTCCATTAGAGTACTTGAGTGATCTTTGCTTAAAGAATGTACCACCACCGCCATGAACACGAATCTGAGCAGCTGCAGATGATAATGATGCCATTCTCTCTTACCTAGGGTTTCGAAGAGAAGAGAATATGATTCACACACATAACTTAAGGGCCGGCCTATGTAACTTTTATATGCCATTCTCTCTTAGCTAGGGTTTCTTTTGATATTGACCGTGCTTGACTGTGACTTCCGGTTGCAAGAATGGCACACATATGCAGCAGTGTGCACGGCTTTACTTCTTTTGTGTGCAAGAATGGCACACATATGCAGCAGTGTGCACGGCTTTACTTCTTTTGTGTACACAGACCTAGCTAGCTAGCTATTATTGTTGCATTTTTTTTTTTCAACAAGCAAATGTATTGTATTTGCTGATGGAAACAAATGAATACAGCAGGTTACTAGAATTATTCATGGTTATATAGGGTTGCTGAAGTGATTTAGTTGCATTGTTAGAAAACTGTAAGCATTGTATATACGAAATCAAACGAGAGATTCAACGAGAAGAAATACATATTGTTAAAGAAAAATCTCACAGAAAACGTAAAAGTGGAAACACTCTATTCAGCTAAGCTAGTGCTTTTTTATTCTCTGAAACTCACAATCACCAGTAACATGCTTTGCGTGGATTTCAACCCAACCCTATATCTAATGATTATCTATGCGATTCCGCTATATCTTATGATATCCACAGCCCCTTCTACAATGTCATCTTCAATACTTGTCGATCTTAATGTAATGTATGTTTTCAAGTATTCATAATCCTCTTCACCAAAAGTAGGTTCGCCCTCGGCGTCTAATATGGCATCATCATCATCAAAAGAGGCATCTTCGTTTGCAGTGGCTATGTAATCATTTGAGGCACCAGTAGGTGCAAACATGTTACCTACACCCTTCTTCACTAGTATTTTTATTGCTTCCATTGCCAATCTCTCGGCCAAATCAATACCTACTCCCTTCACTAGTATTCTTACTGCTGCCATTGCCAATCTCTCGGCCAAATCATAGCTGGACCAAGTGGTGGCGCCGCCGTCAACAGGGAGAATGCCATTCGCTGTTCTTCTGTTACAACCACTCTTCTTCAATGATAGAAAAGATGATGAACGTGTTGGTGGTGGTAGTGATCCAAATGAAACCCCTCCATTAGAGTAGTTGAATGATCTTTGCCTAAAGAATACGTTTCTTGAAGATGTGACACCATCACCAAGAACACGAAGCTGAGTAGCTGGTGATGCCATTCTTTATTAGGGTTTATACGAGAAAGCCGAAGGGAAGAAGATTTGGGAAGAAAGAAAAGACGTGAAACCGACTCAAAAAAAAAAAAAGAAAAACATAAGTCAAGGGCCGGGCCCTAGTTAGTAAGTTCCCGAATGATTCACGAATTATTCACGAATTTTTCCGTATCACGAATTGGTTTTCCCTATTTCCCACCCTCACTTTTCCTATTTCTTATCTCCTTCACAATTTTTAAAATCAATTTAGTTTTTAATTTTGATTTTTCCTATTTCCCATCCACAAAAGTCAAATTGAGTATGACCATGGCTATTAACATTTTTATTTATCTTCTTCTTCTCTAATATTCCATCAAACAAAACCATTAAAAGAACAATCGAAATAAAAATCCTAAATAAAAATTTTATTCAATTATTATATAATATACTTATTCTTTTTATCTTCAATTAATTCCTCAAGACGTATACGAAGTAGAGGTGATTAATCCATAAATCATTATAATGGAAGATTTCATTATGAAAATCTAGAAGAAATTATCTAAATCTTAAATAAATCGAACGTCCGAAAAACCAAAATCGAGATTCATATTTGTATAAGGTCCTAAAAAAATCAAAATATCCACTGATAATTTTAACCTTTTCGTTTGGATCAACCTTAGCGGACGCTCGAGTTCATCTAAATGATTTAATTTAACGAACCTCTTCTACTTTTTATTTGATTGGAACACCAGTTGTTTTTTTTTGCATTGGATTTCTTGAGATTACAAATTGTTCATTCTTTTATTTTATACGTAACAAATTTAATGATCAATCCTTATGCTTATGCAGGATGCTTATATACGATTTACAAGTTTGTGGTCGCCTAGGAAGATCCAAATGGGTGAAATCCATCCCGTCAGTCCTTGACTACATAAGCCTGGCCACTCAACAACTACGAAATACATTTTTTTCTTGTAGGTTCTTAATCGCAAGGATACAGTGGTTCACGTACACATCTCAATTATTATTGTTTTTTATTTTAATTTTGATTTTGCCAAAATAAAACAAAAGGTGATTGAAGGCGGTGGTGCTGGGATTGTGGAGCTGAGAAGAAAATGTAGTGGTCCGTGGTGAAGATAGAGAAGCAAGTTATATGTAAATTAGTGTTTGTTTTTTTAGTTGGTTGGTGATTTTACTGATGGGTGTAAATAAAAAGTCAAGATATGGGATTTAGGATACATAAAAATTTACATGGATGGTACATAGGATTATTGGGGATGAGAATTTTACGTGGATGGAAATAGGAATAGTAGGGATGGGAAATTGGGAAAACCCACGAATTTTACGGTCTTATTCGCGTATGTTTGCAACTCCCAACCCAAGACGCGTATTATATGGCATTCCCCGATTATTCGAGAATCGTTCACGAACTTTATGTATCCCAAATAATACGTCCGTTTAATTCGCCAGAAATTCTTTACCTTTTACGTTTTTAAAGGCCCCACTTTTTGGGCTTTACTGCCTCCCGATCATACACAACCCAATATTAGGCATTGTTGTAACTTTTATGAAACAAAAATGACCGAAGAGATTTGAAGGTGCATCTAAACCACTATACCACGTCCTCTTGGATGACTAATATTGTATATATTAATAATAGGGGTAGGATCCGTTGACATGGTATAATGACATAATCTTGACATTTTAGTGTCTTTTTTTCTACAAAACCCAACCGGCAATGAATTTGAAGCTAAATCTTTTGATGACATGTTCTTCTTATAAGTTTCTACACTCCCACCAAAAATGAGAGCATTCCGAAATGTATAAGACCACCATCTATCATTTTGAATATCAACCGTCGAAAATTATCGGTTGAAATTAAAATTCGTGATGGTAAAGTTTCGTATTTCGGAATACTCTCATTTTTTGGTAGAAATGTAGAGTTTTATATGAGGAACATGTCACCAAAACATTAGCTTTAAATTCATTGCCGGTTGGGTTTGGTATAGAAAATGAGAACCATGTCAACGGATTATGTCATTATAACCATGTCAACGGATCCTTGCCCTTAATAATATCATCATATTAAGTTTATTTTTTCTTTAAATAACTCTCAAATATGCATAAAAATTAGTCTATGTCCTTATAAATAATAATTATTTATTATAATAGATACCGAATTTTCAGTTTCGAACTCACATTTATAAATCGAATTATACACGTATGAATGCCGTTCCGAATTATTGACGAATCACGTCCCGTTGACCGAATTTTGGACCGGATTTGGGTTTTACAAAGGAAAATTTGTCATTTGGTCCTAGGCCCATATAAGATATTATAGCAGGGTCCAACCGGAAAACAAACTTAATCTAGGGTCCATAATTATTTTAAATAAATAAAAGACATGACTACCCATCATGTTAGTACGTGTGGCGATAACAAAAGTCAAACACGCCCAGAGAGAAGAGACACAAAATACGCAGAAGAGTAGCTTTCCTCCTCCATCTCTATTCTCCCATCTCTCCTGAGATTTTAATGAGATCGATGGAGTTGGTTGCAGTATAAAAATTGTATCTCGATCTCTCTTAGAAACTATATCTCGATCTATCGACTTTTACTCCCTAAATTAATGCAAAAATGTAGATGAGTTTCAGTTGGATCTCTCCAGAGATTAGTTTCTCCGTTTTTCCATTTTCTTTCAATCATTTAGATTCCAATTTCAAAATGGTGGTGGATAATAGGTAGTGGCGATGGTGGTGGCGGTGATGAAGGCGTCGGAGTGGAAGATCTGTAACTATGTTTCATTTGTATAATTTTTCTTCTTCTTTGTCTTCTATTCTTTCGTTGTTTGTTTTAATTATGGTGTTTTATATTCGGATTTTGGCTAAATTTTTAACAATCACTTCAATTCTTTATGATAGTGTAGAAGGGTTATGTACCGGCAATTGTTGATCAAACAAAATAAAGTTAGTTTAATTTTTGGACGTACAAGTTCTGCAAATTTCTCCAACATAGCTCTCTAATTTGAAAAAAAGAGTTAAAATTAGTGCGATTTTTACATAGAGGTTTTATACATAATCCTAGAGTATATATATGGGTAGTCGCATTCCGTATACTATGGGCAACCAATTTGATAAATACTAAAAAAAAATTTATTAAGAATATTTCAGTATTAAAAACTTTCATTTGATTGTATTTGCATCCTTTCGTTTTTTGTTAACGATATTTCAGATCCACTGGACAGTCCCTTGAAAGGAAAGGAAAAAAGAACATTTTTCTTTGGTTTGTGACTCCTCAACGACATAGGTGCGAAGGGACCGTCCATGGTATCCATAACGGAGGAAAGTACATACTTTCAGTCACAAAATTATTCACTAAAGCTATTTTCGCGTGAATGTTAAAGAAAAATGAGATCTGAAATAATCTAGATGCCAAATTTTTGGCTTAACTAAAATATCTACCTTGGCGTTTCAAGTACATATTAGCAATTGTTGATCAAACAAAATAAAGTTAGTTTAATTTTTACGAAAATTTTGCTATCATTAACCTTATATATACATACTGTAAATACATATTGGTTGTACATAAGAAACTAGATCAATTTTGACATTTTCAACTTCAGTACATATTGGTTGTACCGAAGAAACTATATCAATTTTGACATTTTCAACTGCCGGTACATACTGTTCGCGGGAATAAATTCCAAGGTCATTTTAATTGATTTAGACATCATGATCAATGGTGACACTAAAAAAAATCAGATTTTATTAAGTTCGATAGACAACGATTAACCGACAGGCACATCAGTTACAATTAAATTCTCTTTTCTTAAAGTGGAGACAAAATTACATGAGCTCATTGAACCCCGGACCAATGATCCATTACTTACAGTAAACTAGACTAATGCAAATCACAAATACATGTTGTAGATTAATGGATCACGAAGCCAAGAGTATTCTCGCATGGGAAAGTACAACAACTCTATGTTAAGAACTTGAATGTTTGTTGAACATCACCCTCAGCTTGTGTTCAACAACAAAGATTGCAGAGGCGCACAATATCGATGAACAAAACATTACCACCGCTTACTGCATCAAACGCAACTCTGCGGGGGAAAAACAACAACATGTAATCTATCAAAATAATAGTGTACAACAAGTCAAGCATTTTAGATTGCCAACTAAATAAAAATGATAAAAACTATTAAATTAAAAAGTACATCCTAACAAACTGCAGTTCCCTATATTTATGGGTTAAAATCGAAATAGAGATAGAAGTACACATGAACAATGTTTGCATACTGATATTCTATGGATTGCAGCGTTGATACACCGAGAAATAACACAGTACATCGTTTATACACTGACAAAATAACACGGTACATTATTTATACACTGATTTTATCTGGAGTGCAGAGTTTATACACTGTCCAACAATTGATACGATCCTCAAATGTCAAAAGCCTACATAGTACATATAAATTCCATCAGCAAAACTCGTACCTGCCAATCTATGCGGTCCTCAAAACCATCACAATGTTGTGCGCATCCATCCGCAATGCTCAAATAAGCTTCCTTCCACCGCAGAGCAGATGCAAATAAATACTGCCAAATAATGGTGTTACACTAATTTATTAGGACCGCATAGATTGCCAAACAATGGTGTTGACTAATTTATATGAACTGTTGCACAAAAAATTTCTCTCTAGAAAATAGATCATACAAATACCATGCTATGAGCCTGGATTTGTGTTTGCGGTATTTAGTGTTGATCATCTTTGCAAGCCTAGAAAATTTTAGCATAAACACGGATATATAATTATGCTGCAGGTCCTCTAGATTGTACTGAATTGTTATGCAACATGTTTCATTTATACACTGTAATGTTTATATATTGAGAAAATAACATGGTACAACTTTTATTCACCGACTTTCTTTTAGGTGCAGCATTTATACACTGTGATTTTTCAATAAATTAACAAACAAAATAAATAAACAACTATAAACAAAATGTAACCACTATATTCCAGCAACATGTTACCACAAGGAACAAACAATTCAGCTGAACATTAATATTTTTATTTAATTGGTCACCAAATAATAACGATACATGCATTCATTTGATCATGGTCTTGGAGGTAGTTTTGAATCCAAGAACATTACTTTTAACATCACCATAATGTACTATACACGTGTATATAGTTTAAACTAGAACCATAAAGGATGTCAGCAAAGATACATATACATTCGAATCGTATTAATTTACCTCTTTTGTGTTCCCTCATGCTCAATCAATATTAATGATTTTGCTTCAACTACAATGGCCTCTACGCTCAACTTCCATGGAACTACCATCTAGATGAATCCCATGAGCCAAAACATTGCTAACTTCGAATCCCTTGAGCCAAAACATTGCCAACTTCGAAACACACTATTTGCTTCTTCTTAACTAACATAATCAATATTCATAAAATTAGATAAACCTTCTTTCAGTATAGCATATATGTATACAATTTTTGGTCATTACTGCATATACGCATTGTTAATTCATACATAAAAGCAAACTGAAGCAAACCTAACAACTAACAAAATAGAACTAGTGTAATTAAATTTATTAACAAATTGAATAAGAAACGTGACTAAAAATCAACTACATGTCAAAAAAAAAGGGAATGAATCTACGAATATAACAATATATATACAATTTTATTTTCAGTATGCCATATATGTACCGCTGGATCATACCAAATAAGTGATGAATCTATGAATAAAACAGAATCAAAGGATTTTTTTTCTCGGTATGCCATATATGTACTGTTGGATCATGCCAAAACTACGATTTTTTTTTTTTAACAAATGGATCATAAACACAAAATATGAACAATCAAAATTAAAAAATAAATAAATTAGGGATGTATGAAATTACAAATTAGTGATATATGCTACGTAAGGTTCAATACTATGTCAAAAGTATGGTTCAATACCATTTCAAAAGTACTGCCTTTGACTTCCCCCGTTACCAATGGAAACTCTTAAGACGTTTAAGCGTTTCGAAAACTATGCCAACTAATAAAAAGTAATAATACTGCATAATCAATAGACATACACTCAATTCATTTTCCGGTCTATAAAAGATGTACTCAATTCATTTCCAGTCAATTCATCAAATATCTTGCATAATCATTTCCAAGTCTATCAAAGATGTACTCAATTTCTTGACAGTACATCAAATATACACTCAATTCATTATTTTTTTTTAAAAGACGCCTCTATTCATTCTGTACATCAACAAAATAACATCCCTGGTAAGCTTTTATATGTTTATAACTACAAAAATCATCCTTGAATAAACCCAATCCACACCAATTACTGAATAATCTAAACAATTTTCGTTCTCTATTGAACATATGAACTGCTCAGTAAACAAATTCCATTACCAAACGAAACAGATCATCAAAAATACAAACCAACTCACAGATCAACAATCAAACATTCAAAATTAGATCTATGCTACTGTAACTAATAGATCTAAAACAATAATCACCTTAATTTCAGCAAGAACCTACGATAAAAAACTATTATAACAAATAAAAAACTCGATCAATGAAGAAGAATAGACTGAAAATGTTAAACCCTAAATAAAATTGAAAATCTCACCATTTATTAGGGGTGTTAGAAAAGATAATCGATGGAAATAGAGAGGAGTAAATCTATGTCATAAAATCTTGCTCGCAGAATCTGATCAAATCGATCAAAGACCTTGGAAGAATCTTCATCGCCTATCGCCAGAGCTTTCCTGACCGAGAGAGAAAATGAAACAAAAGATTTAGGATTTGGCTCTGTTATTGATGTATATCAAGGTTCTTTTCGGTATTTTAAAAAGGTCACACGTGTGGTTGGACCAGTGGATAAAAATTTGGGTCCAATTTTATGTTTTCTTTTTATTATGGACCTCTAGTTACTGGGCTTTAGTGGGTGGACCTGCCACTAACTAGTATCACTAAACTAGTACCTATAGGTAATTCCTACTTTTACAAAACCGTATAATACTCGTATGTTTGCCGTTCTGTATGTCTGCTGAATCCCAAATTGCTAACTAGGGGTCCGGGCTATTTGTAACTGTTATAATCCGTCTTCGACCACGCGCCAGGATACCCACAGGCCACGAGTCACCAAAAAGAGAAAAGATATGGAATAAAGTTCCATCCACAGAAACTAAGTAGTCCACCACTAAGTACTTTTGTCAGAAAATAATACTTAGTCAACTTAGTGACTCGTATGTTTTGACCCAGCCTTTGTGTATGACTTTTTGGGAGGTAGGACATTTCTTCTGCATGTTGGATATCTGCACCCCCAACCCCAAGTCAGTCATTTCTCTTGCGTATGACTTGCTCCATTCCTATAATAACTTCCCAACGGTATGTTCCCAACTGCATAGCTATGCTTCCAATTCATTAACTCCACCAACATTGTTTGTAACTTTGTAAAAAAAAAAAAAAAACTTTGTATGGCCAAGCAAAAAGATCAAGAAAATCTGTCCCCCAGGTCCATTAGTCTTGTTTTTCCGGGTCTAAAACACTTATGATTTAAACCTGAGGCTCCGATTATATTTCAGTCCGAACCTCTAATCGTTCAAAATCGAAAAGTCAAAAATTAATTTGGAAATAAAATATTATAATGGATTTCAAAAGGAAGAATCAAAAATCAGAAGCAAATAATATTTACCTCTGAAATCTGAGACTTATTTTTGCTGAAGAATTTTTGTTTCTGGTTGTCAAATACACTATAAATTCTTAGCAAAATGTCACATTTTTGTACAGAGCCAAAATGTTTTCTCGGAAGAAAAAATAAAATTTGACTATATTTTGCAAAAATAACTAGACACTTAACAAGAAAAAGAAGAAAAAAAAACTTGTAATCCAACATAATAAGGCGACTGCCCACCACTTACGTACCTCAGATATGTTTAAACTTGATGTTTTAATATATGTTTAGAATTATTTTCTCTGATTTCTAACAACAAAAATAATTAGAAAATAGATTGTGAACCAAATTTCAAAAAAAATCATGGACACAAAAAATTTATATTTTTTGAAGCAAAATCTTTCTACTTCTTATTTTCTAAGAATTTTCCGCTCCAATATCCAAACATTGTAGATCTCGTACCCCATGTTATGCTTTTCTTTATCAGTCGGACAAATTGGGTGGAAATTGAAAAGAGAAGAAAATGGTAGGACACAGCTAATTCGTTGTTGGAAAAATCTTTCTGCTTCTTGATTTCTAGAACCAAAAATCAAACATTAAAGCTAATTCGATGTTGGAAAAATCTTTCCGCTTCTTGATTTCTAGAACCAAGAATCAAACATTAAATTGTGAACTAAATTTCAGAATAATATCTAGACAAAATAATATCTAGACACAATAAATTATATCGTATGAAGCAAAATCTTTCCACTTCTTATTACTGGAATAACTTTTGCTTTCGGTATTCAAACACTTTAAAAACCTCGTGCCGGTGTTATATTTTTCTTTATCGGTTCGGGCTCGGAGATCGATAAATTGGGTGGAAATAAACAAAAGAAGAGACATGGTAGGACTCCACTAACACCATTTGGCTCTATTATCGACGCGTAATTTCTTATCCCTTTGTTTTTTTTAACTTTTCACCATCATCTCTCTTCCTTCTTTTATTTTTGTTCTCATCATCATCATCATCATCATCATCAAAACCCTCCTCCTCATAGTTTTTCAGAAACACCACCAGCAGAATGCAAAATCAACTCACTCCGATTCACAATAAAACATCATCATCTCCCTCTTCAACAACTCCAAAACCCTTACTCATTGATAATATCAATAATGAATCCCAAAACCCTACTAAAAAGCTTGAAATCTCTAACAATGGCAGCAGCAGCAGCAGACAATTGTTTGATCTAAACGGTACATTCTATTTTTTTCTAATTTTTTTATACTTGTTTTACTAATTGGTTTGATTTTAAGAAAACCCTTTTAACTGTTTTTTTAATTTTCATTTCAGAACCATGTTATATCTCATCTGAAGAAGAAAAAGAACAAGTGAAGGAGAAATTAGTTGAAATTTCTCAAGATAAACATGTAATCAAGAACAAGTTTGATGTTGAATCTAATAGTAAACAAGTTGAGATTAAACAAGAAGAAGATAAACCCATTATTAGTACTGGCAATAATAATAAGAAACAGAAAGAATATGAAGTGTTTGTTGGTGGGCTTGACAGAGATGCAGATGAAGATGATTTAATGGATGTTTTTAAAAGAGTTGGGGAAGTTATAGAAGTCAGATTGGTGAAGAGTAAATACTCTAATAAGAATAAGGGTTTTGCTTTTGTTAGATTTGCTTCTGTTGAATTGGCTAAAAAGGCTGCTGCTGAGCTCAATTACACTCTTGTAAGTTGTTGTTTTTGTTCTTCGGGTTTGTGATTGATTTGAGTTTTTGGTTATTCAGAATGGAACATTGGACATTGGATTGAAATGTGATATGTGGTTGTGGTTGTTGTAGATAAGAGGTAAAGTCTGCGAAGTAACGAGAAACAACGACAATGAAACACTACATTTGGGTAACATTTGCATGACATGGACTAAAGATATGGTACTACATTTGCAAATTTCACTTTGACTGTCACTTATGTTTTGTAAAATGTCTACACTGTATTGATCCAACATTGTTTGTGTCGTCATCTTATATGTGTAGCTTGTAGAAAAGTTGAAGTCATATGATCTAGAAAACCTTGAACAAGTTGATCTCATAGATGACCCAAATGAAAGTGGAAGAAATCGAGGATATGCATTTCTTAGTTTCAGCACTCACATGGATGCTGTGGCTGCTTGTAGCAAACTGCATAAATTGAATCCACATTTTGGTAAAAGTGCGAGAGCAGATATTGCATTTGCAAAATCTGCTGTTGAACCGGATGAAGATGTTATGGCTCAGGTGGGATGATAGTCTCTACGTATTATGTTTCTTAAGCTCAGATTAGGTGTCTTTGCAGACATTTAGCATTTAAATCACAATGTTGAATAATTTGATTTCATGTCAATTTTTGTTGTTGTTGCAGGTCAAATCTGTTTTCTTGGATTGTTTGCCTGATGACTGGGATGAAACTACGGTTTACAACCATCTTAAGAAGTATGGTGAGATTGTAAATGTGACACTTGCTCACAGTATGCCTTCTGCCAAGCGCAAGGACTTCGGGTTTATCAACTTTAGTACCCGAGAGGCAGCGCTTGCTTGCATTGATGGTGTGAACAAAGATGGTGTAGGTGACGGTGCTAATAAGGTATTGTATAAGCGATGAACTTCTTCTTCATGTGTAATTTTTAACTTTTAGAAATTTTGCTATCAAAAATGATGAGGACCGAAAGGATTAGAATGCAATGACAAATATATGCTCCGTGTGTTGGCGATGCAGTTTTTACTGAAGGCCTCTCTACGGAAGCCTCTGAGGAAGCGCACAATGGTGATGGGTGGGTGGAGAGGTAACTCAAGTAGAACAAGCTATGAACGTGGATATGGTTCTTCTTACACAAGTAGACCAAGCAGAAGTATACAGTCACCAAGTCAGGATCGCGATCGTCGATTTGTAAGTAGATACTCAGGGAGAGAAGAAGATTATGAAAGAGAAACATCCCCTCCTGCAGAGAGATACAGTTCCCAGTTTAGAAGGGCGTCTGTGCGTCAAGTTCCCAGTAAGCTGATTTCTTTCCCCTAAAACATTCCTCTTGTCCAAATCTTTCTTATTCGTGTCAATGCTTAAACTCTAAAGCTAAATTTCAGCACAAACGCATGCTCCCAGCAGATCTAGAGAAACATATTATGAGGGTCGTTCATCTAGTAGACGTTCGTCAGCAAATTATCAGGATCATTCATCGTCCTACTGTCAAATTCCTTCTCAGAGACGATATGTTGAAGATATTTATGATGCTCCACTAGAATATTATGAAGATGATGAAGTAGAAGATTTTGATCATCCTACTCCATCTAGGTACAAGCGTCCGTATGCTTATGAGGTATGTACTGCAAAAGCAAGAGCTGTTTAACCTAACAGTAACATATGTCTTTCACTCTTTTATTTAACGGGTATGTACTCTTTTATTTAACTTCAACTATTCTTTTTTAGGATGATGAGCGTCTGGTGTCGAGACCTCTTACAAGGAGTACCAGAGCTCGGTGGTCAGAAGGGGAGGTAGATGATTATGCTGAACATGATGTCTCCTCATACGATGAATACTCAAGGTAATCGAATCTAGAAACAGCAAACCTCCGTTTCAGGAAAAGTGAAAAAGTGGAAGTATCACTTTTCCTGAAACATAGGGAGAACATGATAACCTGCATAACCATCAAACTGATTCTGACCCTCAGTAATACTTTGTCAGGAACATGCCGGATGACCGCATTGTTTATGAAACTCGAGGCCGTGCTAGTCAGTATGTGCCTAGAAGTGGTGCCTCTCGATCATACTACTACTAAAGTTGTGAGCACTTGTTATTATTCTGCTTCTGAAAGTTACTTGACAAGGACAAAAAGAACCTGAACAAGATCCATACCTTCTCTGCAATTTTCTGTTACATTGGTTCAAAATTTTGGAACTAGTATTCATCCTTGATATTGTCAGGGTTTGATCATCTGGTTTGAGCTGTGAGCAATACTCACTGGACGAGCCACGCTGCCTTCAAGTTGGTAACTGCACATGGTGAATTGAAGCTTCTGAAGTAACAAGAGGGTTCAGTTAAGTCGCCAAGTCAAAATGTGGCCTTCTTCACCAGTAGTTGGAAGATAAGCTGAGGATCCTTTATCACCATTTTTGACAAAGTTTCTTAGGAAGAGACATCCGATTACTAAATACGCAAAAGCTAGATCTAGGAAACATGAGTTGGAGCTATGTGCAGTTTCTTGGGTCAGGTTTGATCTCTCAAAGCTAATTTTGTCAATTGCTTTTTTATTCGTCGACTCTGAACCAGTAGAAGACAGTTTTATTGCCGAAAAGGCTTACACAACTTAGCTGTTGATACTTTAACTTAATCTTCTTTTTAAGATTTTGTTCATTACTGACTGGCCTAAATAATACTTGTATATTCAGGGTTCTTTTATTGACTTTAGACTTGCTAATATAACACCAGTTTCAGTAATCTTGAATGTCATATCACCCATTATTGGCTTTAGACAGTTGATTTGTCAAAACCATGTTGATTGATTTACCTCTTTATGTAAAAACGAAGGTTCAGTCATCGTGCGTTTATTCCAATTTCACTGTCTAAACTGATAATTTTTCAAGTTAAGAGAGAAACTAAGATACTAAGAAGAACAAATTAATGCTATTTTCTGTTAGATGTTTTTTATTAATGGCTGAATGTTGTGGTCCAGGCCCTTGTTGCCCCATTATTCCTACCATCAATTTTTAATGCTTGGAGTTAAGATCTGTCCCTGTTCAGAAATGCATGTTTTTCTTGCGAGCCTTTGTGGATCTTTTATTGTTCTGCTTCAGCCTCTGTTACTTACTGGATCATAATGTCAGACAGCATTGCTCTTGCTTTGAACTTCTGGCTTACAATTGCAGAACCCAATTCTTCTGTTTCTTTTGTTTTGGGGGTACACAATCAGGTGTCTCCTTTGATGCAGTTCCCGACTTATCAAGTGCCAACACTTTCTTTTGTTGGCACTCAATGGTTAACAGACTGCACAAGAGATACCTGTGTTCTTAAGCTCTGGGGAATGCCGCTACCTGCTAACATCCCCATGAAGCTAAACTTGTAATGCCAATAGAACTGAATGAACAACTTACATGACTTGTAGAAAAAACCAATTTTAAGCGAAAAGTGTAATTCAATTTTCTTATATTTCAGAAATATGATATTACAGTTTTGAAATAATATTGATTCCACAATGGAGTGGTTGTATAAAATCATAAACAAAGAATTCAGGAAAGAATCATGATCAACAAGAAGAGGAGCAAGGGGAGAGATTCTTAAACTCACTAATCTCCATATCAGCACCTGAAATTACATCAATCTTCGATCCATTCAGCATTGCACCACCCTGGGAACCGACCATTGGGCAATTTTCCTTATTATTGCCATCATAATTTGACAATGCCTTCTTTGACACCACTCCATATATCTCTTCCAACAACTTACAGAATGCACTCTCCACATTGTCTCCTTTCATTGCTGAAGTCTCTGAAAAGAAGAGACCTTTCTGTTGAGCATATTCAACAGCATCTTCAGTCGGGACTTCCCTTCGATCACTAAGATCAGCCTTGTTCCCGATCAACATAATCACGATCGATTTATCAGCGTGAGTCAGTAATTCATCGACCCATCTCGCTATGTTATCAAAGCTTTGCCTCTTGGTGATGTCGTAGACCAACATTGCACCCAGTGCACCTCTGTAGTACGCACTTGTTACTGCTCTATACCTGGTACCAAGATGGCGAGATAATCAAATTTAAACCAGCATTCACCTACCCAATCTTCGCTTTAGCGAGTAATTTAATTGTCATAATGGCACAATTAGGATAAGTTGCTACATGTATTTACATACCTTTCCTGGCCAGCAGTATCCCAGATCTGAGCCTTAATGACTTTGCCATTAATGGTGATTGTTCGTGTCTGGAACTCAACCCCGATGGTGGATTTCGAATCGAAACAGAACTCATTCTTTGCAAAACGAGAAAGAATTTGAGTCTTACCAACTGCTGAATCTCCTATCACAATAACCTTGTACATGTAATCAATCTTTTGCTGATTATCATCATCAGTTACAACCCCAATAGCATTTCCACCCATCACTGAAGCTTCACCACCACCACCATTATGCACCTTCTTCGTCTCTTCAAATTTTTCTTCCATGATCAAGTAGAGTAGTTGGAGGAGTACAGCAGCAACATATATGTATAGGAAAGAGCAATAAATGTCGCATTAAAGCGAATTTAAAAAATTTCTTAACTTGAAAAATGGAGGGGGACTGAACCTGAAATGAGGTGTCAGTGCTGGTAAAAAACATATATACTAGGTTGTAGGCTTATGCATCATAATTACATGATATTTACATATCTAGCTATAATGTGTACCATTTGCATTAAATTTGCCAGATAATATACAGAAGAAGAGATGGGGTTGTTGGGGGTTCCAATCTCAACCAAAATCAATGATGATATTCGTATTAATTAACGTTCAACGACTATAACATGTCGACCATTCGACTTCATTCCTTGGCACAACAAAGCTCAATCAGGATTGATTGAACATGGCCATTTATAGTAAATGCTCCAATTGTGGCATGCTGTATACATCACCCACAATGCATTAGTTTGTTTGCTTACCCACTTTTACTATAACTAACTGATTATTATAACTGAATTTTTTTACCAAGAAAGAACACAAGAAAAAACTGGATCAAGCAGCTGAAGAATAATAACACAATTCTGATCCATATTCCATTAAGAAAAAGGGAAAAAAATGGAGATGTTTTATTATCTTGTTTTTGGGGTTCTTTCTTTTGTTGTTATTAGCCTTGAGCTGAGCAAGACGAATAAAGATCGAATCAATACAACAACTGCATTCAATTCTTTCAAGAACAATTACCTGGTTGTGTACTCTCTCATGATGTGTACGTATTCCTAACTTGAACGCCGTTTATAACATGGATGGATCGGTTGATCATTGTGTATTAAATGTATGTTTTGCCATATAAATGCTTTTTCTATGAGAATGTAAAAATTTGTGGGGTTTCCCTAGATTTGTTGTCTGATTTTCCTGTTTATTTACAAGATATTCATTGATTCTTACATTTTGAGTTGTTGATATTTTAGTACATATGCCATATTAGACCCTACCAGTGAGTGAATTCAATTCAGATGTGAAGCTTTATGATCTTTCCTGTAATGGAGTATAAGCTATTTGTTTATTTGACCGATTTTTCTTAACGTGTTATACGTTTCATCCAGTCTGATCATGCCATTTAGAGACTCATGTAGATAGTTTTCGTTCTTGCAGTTCTTCTTGCTAATGCTTTTTAAGTAATGTTTGATTTTAATTTGTTTGAAATGTCTGTGGCAATAGCTGGGGATTGGATGCAGGGTCCTTATGTATACTACTTGTATAGCCAATATGGTTTCAGTAAGGGGGATATTGGCAGGCTTTTCATTGCTGGTTTTGGATCTTCTATGTTTTTCGGGACAATTGTCGGATCTCTGGCTGACAAACAGTGAGATGTTCATTCCAATTTCCAGTTTCATATTTGAATCATCTGAATATGTACACTCAGTTACCTAGCTAATTTTTAACTATCTGTCCATGCCAAATTAGGGGTCGGAAAAGAGCTTGTGTTACTTACTGCATTACTTACATACTGAGCTGCATTACCAAACATTCTCCTCAGTACAAAGTATTGATGTTGGGTCGTATATTGGGAGGAATCGCCACTTCTTTATTGTTTTCAGCATTTGAGTCATGGCTTGTTGCAGAACACAATAAGGTGAAGCAGCAGTGTCTTCATCTTCATTTTTGTATGCTTCCATTACTGGTAGGTTCATTTTTCCGTTCTCTTATTTTTTGCAGAGAGGTTTTGAACAGCAATGGCTGTCACTAACATTCTCCAAGGCAATATTTCTTGGGAATGGTCTCTTTGCCATCCTATCTGGCCTATTTGCAAACTTATTAGCAGATAATCTGGGATTTGGACCTGTGGCTCCATTTGATGCTGCCGCATGCATCCTTGCGCTTGGCATGGCCATCATCTTATCTTCGTGGCCTGAAAACTTTGGAGACCCTTCCGATAACAAAGATTTGCTTACCCAATTCAAGGGTGCTGCACTTGCGATTGCTGCAGATGAGAAAATCGCATTGTTGGGAGCAATACAATCCCTGTTTGAAGGTTCAATGTACACCTTTGTGTTCTTGTGGACTCCTGCTTTGAGCCCAAACGATGAAGATATTCCACATGGTTTCATTTTTGCAACATTCATGTTGTCCTCCATGTTGGGAAGCTCTATCGCGTCCCGAATGATGGCCCGTGCCTCCCTCAGAACTGAAAGTTACATGCAAATGGTGTTCGCTATTGCTGCGTTTACTCTGCTCCTTCCTATTATTACCAGTGTACGTATGCCAGAATTCTCAAACTGAAATTCTATTGCTTCATACTTTACTGCTAAAATATGATGGCCTGTGCCTCTCTCAGAACTGAAGTTACATACAAAGTGAACTAAGGAGAATCTTCATATTTAACTTTTGACTGCTAAAATGGATCAGATCCTCGTACCACCTTCAGGGAGTGAAAGGTGGGAGCATCTCTTTTGCTGGGTGTATTCAACTCTTTGGTTTTTGTACCTTCGAAGCTTGCGTAGGGATATTTTGGCCATCGATTATGAAGATGAGGTCCCAATACATACCTGAGGAGGCTCGAAGTACAATCATGAATTTCTTCCGTGTTCCTCTAAACATATTTGTGTGCGTCGTTCTTTACAATGTAAGGAGTACCATTGATATATAGCTAAATGATGCATTCCTTGTTCAGAAATCACTATACACAAGCAGTATACTAACAGTTTGTTTGGGTTTTACTGATTTACGTAGGTAAATGCATTCCCAATCACCGTCATGTTTGGCATGTGCTCCATATTCCTGTTCATGGCATCAATCTTGCAAAGGCGGCTCATGGTTGTTTCAGAGAGAGAGATCCAAAAATCAAGTAAGCTAGCCATCTAGTCAAGAGAATGGTGAAATCTTTCAGAATTTTGCAGCGCAATGTGTTTGTAGATAACTTGTATGTGCATTTTCTTAATATTCATCTATATTGCTTTATGTGCATTGTGCAGGGTCTCAAGATTGGACACCCATGAAGGAAAGAATTGAAGAGGAGCAACCACTAAAAGTCACCATTTAATCCAACTTTTGAAGAAGATAATCCTTAGCAAATTTGGAAATATTTTTTCATTTCTCCTGGATAACACCTAAATCTCAAACATTTTGGATGTGTAAGAAATATATGCTTTTAGCTAGTGAAAAAGCACCAGTGCAAGGGAATGGTGACCATCCTAGACCAAGGAAGGTGAAAGAACACTACAACATTTTGCAATTGAGAGTATTGTTACTTTTTTTCTTTTTTATAGCGCTTTTACAAAGACAAGAGATTGCAGTATGCATGGACCGATATTATGTTTCAGTGGTTAATGCTTGTGGTTACTATCTTTGATTTTGTTGCCTCTAGAAAGAACATTATGTGCAATATATATGCACATACTTGCACGTTGTATAATTTTAACAACCCAAATTTTGAGAAGATAACATTTTTTGTTTAATAATGCAAATCTTATTTTTTGCTTAAAAGTTTTTATTATTAATCAAGATTATACGATTATTTAAGTTTTTTGAGAGATTTTTTGTCTTCAGTTTGATCTCTTTAGCTTCATCTTTCGGCTAATACCAGATTTGTGCCCGTGCTATGCATCGGGCATTTTTCTTTCTTTAACTTGGTGTGTGCGTGTCTTCGTCCTTCCCCGTGTGACGGTGCATTATTGATTTGGTGTACACGGGGCTTCTCCTCACCCCGGGGCTATGCATTTTCGATTTGGTGTTGCGGGGTGAATACATTAAGGCTTAGTTTGCTATTGATGTGGCTTTTATAAAAGTTGTGCGTTGTTGTGCTGTGCTGTGAGAATAAAACAGTTAGACATTTGGTAAAATATTAATTAAAGTTAAAGCTGATTAAAAAAGCAATCAAAGTGTGTTTGGTAAAATATCAGATTCAACCATTGTTATTGTGGCAAATGACAAAAAAGACATACTCCCCCGTTCCTAAATAATAGGCTGGTTTCTATAAATAGATGTTTCAAAAAAATAGGCCGGTTTCCTAATTGGGAAAGTTAAATGTTACTTTAGTTTTCTGACCACTTTTCTCTTAACTTATTTTGATGACTGTTTATGGGTAAAAATTGTTTCCGCCGATTTCGGTAAATTCGGTAGGTGAGTGAGAAACTTGTTTAAACCCTAAACAAATGTGATGCACGTGATCACTTTATAGATTCGAGAGATCAATCTGTACAAGTCCGGCCTAAACCAAGAAATGGCCGTTCCAGACTTGCTTCGGTCACAAAGTGGAGGAGAAGGGTTGATTTGGGGAGGGAAGCAAAGAAAGGTGTTGAGACCAGAATAATTCTGGGAGAGTAGTGTCTCGACTTGTATCAGAAAGTGAAAGCTTCGGAAGCTTGCAAGAGATGAAAGCATTTTTGAAGAGCTTGCAAAGTTGCCTTTTCTGAGAGTGTTGTGTTTTTCTCCTGACCGAGACTTGTTGTCTGGTGGGAATAGGTAAGACCTATTTATACAAGTCGAGATTGAAACGTACCCTGGCCTCATGAAGGAAGAGAGTAAAGGGTGAAATAATGAGAGGAGGTGGTAACCACATGGTGTTTATGGGTGAAAACGTTTTCACCATTATTTCCTCATTTATTTGACCGCTTTATTCCTATTCACGCTTTCTTAATGTGAGCGTAGTGTACGCTGCATCTTTGTGACCACCAAACCAAGACCCTTGAAAGCATCCCCGGTTTGTGTTGATGTCTCGAGTGTTGGTTGCACCTTGAGTGCAAGTGGCGCTGCTAATGGCGCGTGTGGCATGTGCGGAATGCCTTTGTTGCGGGTTGCGCCTTGAGTGCAAGTGGCAATGCCAGAGCTGCTAGTGGCGTGTGTGGCATGTGCCAATGGCATGTGCGGAATGCTTTGGGGGTAGGTTGTACGTTGAGTGTAAGTGGCAATGCCAGAGCTGCTAGTGGCGTGTGTGGCATGTGCCAATGGCGTGTGCGGAATGCCTTGGTGGTAGGTTTGCACAGTTTGCAAGTTAGGCTACCAGCGTGGGTTTTGTCATGTGTCAATGGCACGTACGGCCAAGTTGGCCTAGGTTGCACGTCTTGCAAGTTAGGCTACCAGCGTGCGTGTTTGGCATGTGTCAATGGCACGTATGGCCATTAGGGCTACGTCCTGGTAAGAAAAGCTACCAGCGATGCGTGTCGGCATGTGCCAATGGCATGCTCGTCCATTAGGGCCACGGCTTGGTAAGAAAATCTACCAGCGAGCGTGTTGGCATGTGCCAATGGCATGCTCGGCCATTAGGGCCACGACCTGGTAAGAAAAGCTACCAGTGATGCGTGTTGGCATGTGCCAATGGCATGCTTGGCCATTAGGGCCACGGCTTGGTAAGAAAAGCTACCAGCGAGCGTGTTGGCATGTGCCAATGGCATGCTCGGCCATTAGGGCCACAACCTGGTAAGAAAAACTACCAGCAATGCGTGTTGGCATGTGCCAATGCCATGCTCGGCCATTAGGGCCACGACCTGGTAAGAAAAGCTATCAGCGATGCGTGTTGGCATGTGCCAATGGCATGCTTGGCCATTAGGGCCACGGCTTGGTAAGAAAAGCTACCAGCGAGCGTGTTGGCATGTGCCAATTGCATGCTCGGCCATTAGGGCCACGAATTTGGTAAGAAAAGCTACCAGCGAGCGTGTTGGCATGTGCCAATGGCATGCTAGGCCATTAGGGCCACAGCCTTGTAAGAAAAGCTACCAGCAAGCGTGTTGGCATGTGCCAATTGCATGCTCGGCCATTAGAGCTACGACTTTGGTAAGAAAGGCTACCAATGAGCGTGTTGGCATGTGCCAATGGCATGCTCGGTCATTAGGGCCAAGGCCTGGTAAGAAAAGCTACCAGCGAGCGTGTTGGCATGTGCCAATGGCATGCTCGACCATAAGGGCCACGACCTGGTAAGAAAAGCTACCAGCGATGCGTGTTGACATGTGCCAATGGCATGCGTGGCCAATTTGGCCTAGGTTGCACGGTTTGCAAGCCTAGGCGCGGGCGCTACTTTGGCATGGCGCGACTAGGGCCAAGGTAAGGGTGTTTGGCTTGGCGCGGCTAGGGACAAGGTAAGGGTG
Organism: Papaver armeniacum; assembly: GCA_023531295.1. Lineage (NCBI taxonomy): Eukaryota > Viridiplantae > Streptophyta > Magnoliopsida > Ranunculales > Papaveraceae > Papaver > Papaver armeniacum. Next base: position 129,663 of record JAJJWW010001124.1, on the reverse strand, counting down.
TTTGGCTTGGCGTGGTGCGACCAGCGTGGCTAGGGCCAAGGCAGAGTGCGTTCGGCACGGCGAGGCTAGCTTGGGTTAGGTGTGGCTGGAATGATTTGCCATTGGCACGGAGTTGCGGCTAACATAGTTGGCATGCTTTGGCGCGTTTGGTGTGACTAACATAGCTAGGGCCAAGGCAGAGTGCGTTTGGCATGGCGCGGCTAGCTCGGGCTAGGTGTGGCTGGCATGATTTGCCAGTAGCATGGAGGTGCGGCTTGTATGGTTGGCATGCTTTGGCGCGTTTGGTGTAACTAGCATAGCTAGGGCCAAAGCAGAGTGCGTTTGGCATGGCGCGGCTAGCTTGGGCTAGGTGTGGCTGGCATGATTTGCCATTGGCACGAAGGTGCGACTAGCATGGTTGGCATGCTTTGGCGCGTTTGGTGTAACTAGCATAGCTAGGGCCAAGGCAGAGTGCGTTTGGCATGGCGCAGCTAGCTTGAGCTAGGTGTGCCTGACATGATTTTTCCATTGCCACGGAGGTGCGGCTAGCATGGTTGGCATGCTTTGGCGCGTTTGGTGTAACTAGCATAGCTAGGGCCAACGCAGAGTGCGTTTGGCATGGCGCGGCTAGCTTTGGCTTGGTGTGGCTGGCATGATTTGCCATTGGCATGGAGGTGCGGCTTGCATGGTTGGCATGCTTTGGCGCGTTTGGTGTAACTAGCATAGCTAGGGCCAAAGCGAGTGCGTTTGGCATGGCGCGTCTAGCTTGGGCTAGGTGTGGTCGGCATGATTTGCCATTGGCACGGAGGTGCTGCTAGCATGGTTGGCATGCTTTGGCGCGTTTGGTGTAACTAGAATAGCTAGGGCCAAGGAAGAGTGCGTTTGGCATGGCGCAGCTAGCTTGGGCTAGGTGTGGCTGGCATGATTTTCCATTGCCACGGAGGTGCGGCTAGCATGGTTGGCATGCTTTGGCGCGTTTGGTGTAACTAGCATATCTAGGGCCAACGCAGAGTGCGTTTGGCATGGCGCAACTAGCTTTGGCTTGGTGTGGGCGGCATGATTTGCCATTGGCACGGAGGTGCGGCTAGCATGCTTTGGCGTGTTTGGTGTGACTATCATAGCTAGGGCCAAGGCATAGTGCGTTTGGCATGGCGCGGCTAGCTTGGGCTAGGTGTGGCTGGCATGATTTGCCACTGGAACAGAGGTGCTTCTAGCATGGTTGGCATGCTTTGGCGCGTTTGGTGTAACTAGCATAGCTTGGGCCAAGGCAGAGTTCGTTTGGCATGGCGCGGCTAGCTTGGGCTACGTGTGGCTGGCATGATTTGCGATTGGCACAGAGGGGAATTAGGGTTTTGTTCGTTGTAACCCTAATTTGAAAAAATACTCCATATTAATTACTGTCTACATGCATTGAATGTTCTAATAAATGTGTCGCCGGTGACATTAGTTTATTCGGGGTTTTACGATTTTACCCTTTGTCTAAAAACCACCATCAACAATGACAAGTGTCATGTGGACCATTTCACCTTACTTCTTTTGCTGAAAAGTGTCATGGGGACCATTTCACTTCACTTCTTTTATTGACAAGTGTCATGAGCACCACTTTCAATCATTAGTTCTCTTAATTTCCTTAATTTTCTCTAAAAACAAAACCAACCTATTAAATAGGAACGGAGGAGTATCTTTTAAAATAGTTGTATTCAATTTTATTGGGTTTAAAAATAATTATTTTTTTTACTGTTAAATTTACTAATTGTTACTATGATTATGATTGTTAAACAATTTTTTTTTTTTACTTTTATTTAATATTTATCCAAAATAGATGAAAATTACACACTTTTGGTTGGTAACCTAGCAACAAGCTGGGATCCAACTCCTTAAATGAAATGGTATTATAAAATAGTTTGAAATTAAAATATAATAATATTTAAAGATTAAATATAAGAAATTAAAAATTGATTGCATATATATTTAAGGGTAATTTTTGTCATTTAAAAAATAAAATTGGGACAAAAAGGATAATCAAGCTTTAAATTTTGGTGGGACCAAAGCTTATGCTTTTGTAGCTTTTAAAAGCTTCTCCTCCCCAGCTTTTAAAAAGATTGAGGAATTTGGGAAGTGCTTTGGGTAAAAAGCACTTTGATTTTTTTAACCAAACACCAATTTTAAAAATTATTGACATATATAGATTTTGAAAGTGCTTTTGGAAAAATAAAAGCATTACCAAATCCAGCCTAAATAGGTAGAGAAAAGATAGGAAATATATGCAGATCATATTTATTTATTCTTTTTATTTTTTGCAGAAAATATGTGTGAAATATGTGGTTTTTTTTTCCATGTATGTATCATTTTGGAGAAAAAAATAATATTGATATGGTCTGTACTCGAATTGAATTTGGACTTCCATAAAATTCCATACATGGTAAGTAAAGTTTTCCTTTTTGAGTTTGTAATTTTTGAACCAGTCATATGTTACCAAATGTCCTCACCAAAAATCTTGTTTAACAGAACTCAAAGAAGCCTTATTTCAACCAATAGGAAGTGAGGGTTTCCTCACCGTTAAATATGGGAGCTTTATTTGTCTAGGCCTTTAAGTCTTTAGATGTTGGGAAAACTTTCCCAATATCCGTATATTACAACGAGGATTTTGCAAACGGATAAACTTCCATTATAAGATGAAGGAATTGGGGACTAAGAGGAATTAGGGGACTAAGGATTAATCGATTTCTTAACGAAACTCCAACATGGGGAAGGGATTATCGACATTTCAACATAACTGCTACAGATCCTCTAGCTCAAGTCGCATCGTTGATTTCCTTTTTATCGATTATCTCATCTGGAAATGGAGGCTGTCAATACCCTTGTTGATTTCTCAAAATTGTTCATGCGGCCACATCGTTGATTGAATTTTGATTGTATTTCTATGACTCTTACTGGTGTTTGAGGAGCTTTTTATTTCACCTCATCTAGAAGTCTAAAATATCTTTCCTTGTTTGCTTTCCTGAGTTCAACGTACTGCTCATTATCTTCCGAAAAAGACTCATCTTTGCAAACGTGGTAGTGTTGCGACAAAGATGGAAAAACAAATAGTATTACCTTTATCTCAGAGATTGATATTTTTCTTCTTTATTTATTCAAATTTGATTAATATTGTACGATTGCATACACACATCATGTACCAATATCAGTATATGTTAAAAGGGTATTTAGTACAAGTAATAAAAAGATTATGTTATTTGTATCTTAATGATTGATATTTTTCTTCTTTATTTATCTAAATTTTCTTTAAAAAACAGATAAAAAACAACCCTGATTCAAGGTCATTAAAAAAATAATTAATTATATAAAATACACGAATGTTGACTGTCTTGAACTGTTTTGGCCAGTACTTCTGCCTACACTTTGAAGCTTTCCAACTCGGGATGGCGCCTGTTTACACGGCATTACTTCGCTTCATGGGAGATGAAACTGACGCCAGGAACTACTGCCACAGTTTGGAAGTAGGAGCAAATGGTAGAAAACTCAGTTTTGAAGGTACACCACGGAGCATTCGTGATAGTCACCGGAAAGTCAGGGATAGCCACGACGGGCTCACCATCTAGCAAGACATGGCTCTCTCTTTCTCAGGTGGAGATGAGAAAGAGTTGAAGCTTAGGGTCATAGGGAGGATATGGAAGGAACAACAGAACCAAGAGTCCGGCCGGGGTATGCATCCCAAACCTTTGTAGTTGAGAGGAATGTATGGCATGCAAATTTTCTCTAGACTGTTATGTAGGTTGGATACAAATTGGCTTATGATGTAATTTAATGGCAATAAGATAGATTTTTTTTTTGGTCTAAAATAAAAAGAAACAAGAAAGATTAAGATAGTGTTACTTGTATCTAAATGATTGATATTTTTCTTCTTTTTTTTATCTCAATTTCATTGATATATTACGATTGCATAGATACATCATCTACCAATACATCATTGATATAGTACGATAAGCACCAATTGATATAGACTGTTAATGCTTGATGTTTTCGATTTTGTTGTATTTTATATTAATACGCCTAAAAACATATGCGCTTTGCACATGCTTGCATTTTGTACCCTTCTAACAATATATATTTGAAGATAATCATTTTTATCGTTTAATAACAAGTTTAATCTATGTAATTGTACTACTTATATGTAGATATTTTAAAGATCTTTCCAAGTGTCTAAAGTTTTCTAAAATCCAATTTGCAATTAAAAAATACAAAATTCTAAGGTTTTTTTTATTTAGTTGATATATATTTGCTCTTACAAGCTATCACGTAAACAATCTTTAATTTGAATGAATTGGTTAGTTTAATATAAAAAAAAAAACAATTTTTTAAATTTGACAAGGTATACTTAAATACAATGATGTCTTTACCTTCAAAAGCATAATATGATGTTAGTTGTTATAATGATGTCAAAGATTATATTGGTAATATGACAACCACATCAAATACAATAATTCTGGTTATAAATGTTTTGTCTTCCACATGTAGGTAATAGTCATGGGAGTTTAAACAAGGACTCAACAAGTCAAGTTAAATAAAATATTTACATGAGATTATTGCTAAAAAGTTCGTGTATTGTTCAGTAGCGTGAAGTGTAAAAGATCAATTTAGACAAAATATTTTGTGAAGAATAACTTTTTCTTAATTAAGATTGTTAATGATCCATGGATAACCATTGTTTGAATCATATTTCGAGATTGATCAAGGTGAGCTTGAAATTTGAAATATCTTATTTGCAATATTTAAATCATACTAAAATCACACGACATTGTCATAAGATAAAATGATAGAAATATAGAGTAAATCGGATAAGTCAGCATACACATATCTTTGTTGATGTCGTTCTCGCAAATTTCTTCATTTGTCTTTCAATCTTTGGGATATATGGTGATATCTAATACTTAATACCATGATGTAATCCTAATCTGAGACAGTAGACTAGAAATCAAAATATAATTTTTTGCATCTAACATTGATAATAATTTTGAGATAACAAAACTTACGAAATTGACCGAGAGATTCTCTAACAACTATATTATATATATCTATATTGTTGGATCATATCGAACTAACATTACATGTTATAGAAAAGTAAATTGCAAATGATGCGTCCATGAACAAAGGTTTTTCTAATACGTTTTTGTATATTTTTCTTAAGATATTAAGATTTATGGGATACCACGGGAGGAGGCACAGGGAAGGGTGGGTGTGTAATTTCCCACCCTTGGTTTCCAAACTATCAATTTCTCTAAGCCAAAATTTGAGAGTCAGAATTTTTGCATCCCTTCAAGAAATCACTTTGCACCCTCTAAGACTGGCAATGACAAGATTATAATGCGATTTCAAGATATGGAAACACGTCGACGACGATGTTGAATATGGAAAGAGTTAGGTTTTTTTGTACGGGATAACAAAGATTTTTGGGTAATTATAGTGTATATAAGGTAGTTTCGGGGGTTTTTATGGATACTTGAAACATTTCTATGTGATGCACACAAGAATAAAATTGAAATCATCAAAGAATTCAATAGCTAACATGTTTTTTGCATTTTGTATTTTATTGTTATGAAACACTATTAGGTATTGTAATACAATCTTTCATATCTAACGAAAAAAATCGAGTCATTTATGTTCTGTGGTATACTTTTTTATTTTCCCACTCTCTTTCTAAATACTGGCTCCGCCCTTGGAATACGATGACTTTTCCTGGTAGAATGATGCAGGGTTTTTAATGATTTATTATCTAATCAAATTACAACATGAATTGTGTGTTTTGGTAGATGCAGCTAGATATAGTAAGGTTCTGATGGTACATATGATCTCTTCATTGTAGGTCTAGATTTTGGCACTTTCATATGGTATAGCTAGGGTAATATCATCATCCTCTAATGGTGATCCGAATGTTTATTTCTGCTCATGATTTAACCGAAAAATGAACAGGAAGGAACAAAAGTTTCTTATCTCCTGATCTCCACCCGTATTATGGTCGAACGTAACCGGGTAATTTGACTTTATTAAATAACTATGGACTCAAGGTTAAGTTGTATTTATGGATGAACCTTGCTAAAACTATTTGTTTCGGCATTGGAGCAAACGACAAATCTTCATTTATTATCTAGAGATTGATCTAAGAAAATAAGGAGTTATATTTGGAACATATAAAGTAATCTTAAGAGTATTGTGGTGAAAGATGTAGTTACTGCAAAAGAAAATCAAAGTTCTCAAAGCAAATTATAGGATTGAAAAAAGATTCTAGGCACCATAGAAAAGAAATTTACAATTGGACTAGCTGAAAATTCTAGCTATAATAACATTTCGGGAAATTTACAGGAATAAGTCTCCATTTTTTTTACGGTTAAAAAACTAGGCATTTTTTTTTTTTGACAAATTACAAGTTTTATTGATTACTATACACTGGTGCTTACATAGTCGGCAGCTAAAGTTGCTCGAAACTCCAAAGGAAAGACTACCCACCAAACTCTAGCTAAGTTATTTTTCCTTACATACTTGGCCATTTTATCGGAAACTCTATTATAAGCTCTAGGTACATATGAACAAGACCAGCAAGGGTTCTGACTCAACAAATTGACACACCGATTAATTATACAATCATCTTGCCAGGGAGGAGAAATGTGTTGCTGCTGAAGGAGATTCATTACCTGACGGTTATCATTCTCAAATTAAACTCTCTCGTATTGAAGTTGATTTGCCCATTTCATAGCATGTAGTATTCCCCACGCTTCAGCTTGAGTTATGTTTCTGGCATGTTGTAGGAGTCCCATGGCTGCCACGAATCTCCCTGCATGATCTCGAATTAGAATGGCAATTCCAACAGTAGTATAATTAGGCAAGATCGAAGCATCAATGTTAATTTTAAAGTAACCCTCTGGTGGTGGTTGCCAATGAGGTAAGCTAGTTGACCTTCTCTGCAAAACAGTACGAGTAAAAAGACTATCTAAGTTATTTTACTTTTTTTTTGGCATTTTTGCAAATCTATGCGGGTTTTGACTGTTTTTCTTTTTGAAAAAATGGTAAATAAAATTTTATCCTCTACGTAGTCATTTTAGTATACTCGAATAGACATAAAAGTCCTTCAAGTCATTGTATTAACTCAGCTAGATCTGTATCATCTGTGTCCCATAGGTATAACTTCATCGAACCCATCTCGACCAGCCATATGGACCATACTCGGTCGGCCATACATATGGACCCAAACGTTTCTGGTGCGAACTCTTGGGAGCCACTTGGAGAACATGTCCGTTAAGAAAATTTGTCAAAAATTTGTGCTCGACCTGGTGTTGTTGTATCCTAAGGAGTCCTCTTTCATAGCTTTCCAATTCCTGTACTACACGACTTTAACACAAACCCATGGATCCTAATTTGTCTGGACTTAAAAACTATCCACTATCAAGTACTTGGTGGCAGTGGCAACATTATTACTATTTTTTTTAATTTGATCGGTAAAGAATTTGGTGTTGGCAACATCTTGTTCACTCTTGGCTAAGCATACTTCACATTTCAAGCTCAAAACTCCTTGGAAATTTAAATGCTAATGAAACCCAACTTCTAATCTTAATTAACTTCTGAGATACCACTTCCATTTCATCCATTTAATCATTGTCTAGCCGATAGCGATGCTGGTTCAGATAACTAATGGATACAAAACTTTAATCTACGAAAAACTGTTCGTTCAGGCATATTGTTTGTACCATAAGTAAAAATACCACTTAATGTCCAAATTGATACTTGAATCATCTTTTGATCCTCATCCAAGCCCACTAAACCAGTCAATCAAGGCAGCCCACCAGTCTGCACAGACCGATCAATGGTCAAAGTCGGTCAACTATCAAAGTCAATTTCCGGTCAAGGTCAATGGTCAACGGTCGGTCAACGGTCAAAGTCAACCGTCGGTCAACTATCGAAGTCAGTCGCACCCCTAGCCAATTTTCAGTCTTGTAGCCAGCAATGCTGCTAACCAATTCCCAGCCGAAAACTCTTCCGCGCTGCCAACCAGTCTCCAACCATGCTGCCAGCCAGCCTCCATATACACTGCCAGCCATCATGCCTGTCAACTATCAAGCCAGTCCCTGCCCATGCAGTCAGATTTTCCGCCAGCAAATGTCCACCAATACTGCCAGACCATCATTTATGCGAAATTTACCATGGAAGCATAAATGTGCGCTTTCATGCATAATTGAATTCCAAAGATTTCGGCCATGCGAATTGAAGTCCAAAGATTTCGACCATGCGGTGCTAAATGCAAAGATTTCAGCCATGCAGTGCTAATTGCAGCAGTTTCATACATGCAGAATTAACTCCAGCTGTTTCATACAGAATTGATGATGGAGACATGAATGAGCAGTTGATGTAATTTATGTTTATATTTAGATATGGAATTGTATAAACAAGGGGGAGCAGAAATCAAGAAAAGGGGCGGAGAGGAGATAAAACATATACTGTAATACAATTATAAATAAAAAATCATTCCCCAAGGGGATTCGTCCGTGGATGTAGGCAAGCCATGCCGAACCACGTAAAACCTGCGTCTATTGGTCTGTGTTCCAATTCGTCTCCTAGCCCTAAATACTCACCAAATTATCAATTCATCATGTTTCGTGCCCAAAAGTAATTTTGGGTACAAACATTGGCACCGACTAAGGGGAAATACGAGAAAAGAAATCGTGTTTTCCCATTGAAAAAAGTTGTAGAAAATGCTTCAAAATCGTGTCCGTGAAAAAGCAGTCTGAGCGTTTTGAAAAATCACTGCTACAGTCCAGTTGATCGCAACTGCTGCAGTCCAGTTTGATCATAACAGTCGCAGTCCAGCTGATCGCAGCTGCTGCTGACCGTATAATCGCACATACTACAGACCAGTTGATCGCAACTGCTGCAATCAAGATTCGCCGTTTCAGATTTGCTGAAGCTATTACCTGCGGATACCGCTGAAAATCGCATCACTACAAGATCTGATGATAGTGTTGCTGGGACGCTCGGTCCACGGAAAAATATGTAGTGAAATACCATCAAAACCGTTGTAGGATATTCGATCCACAACATGGCTGGATCCAGTTTTGATTTCTATCACTGTCGTCCGACTAATCCCATTTCTGCCATGATTCGATTAATCACAATTACTATTGCCCAGCATCGCAGTCGGAAGCCACCAAAGCTGACTCATTGCGAAAATCACCAAGGTTGTTGTCAAGATGTTCGATCCGCAGCTTGTTCAAGTCCAAAGTCCAAAAAAATTGCTTCTCAAATAACGCATTATCCACCTGTTCAAGTTTGCTGTATGACAAAATCAATATTGTCATGATCGCAAAGTTGTCAAGTTGTCTACATCTCAAGGTGCTTGAATACCAAAGGGAAAACCTCCAGAAAAAGCATCTCGAAAATTCCGAAAAGGGCCACAAAAGTGCAAAGAAAATCATGGTGAAAATTCCAGGGAGAAATAAAACAACAGTCCACACAACCGTTGCTAAAAATCCATAGGGTTTTTACGAGAAGCTTTCAAGGAAAACACAACAAGTCAATGAAACCTGTCACCAAAGGTACGAAGGCAAAGATCACAGTTCCAGAAATGTGTTGCGAAAGGTTTCAAAAAAAAAAAAAAAAAAAAAAAACCGGCAGTCAACCCCGGCGGCCATTACGAGCGGCGGCAGCATCGGCGGCCTTAGATCTGTTCACCCTCTTCAGGGGTTTAGTTCACCCACCTCTCTTTTCACTCACCCACGTCAAAGGTGTCCATCACCCATGTCAGAGTTCTTCGATGCTTCTGGTTACATCAAAGTTCGATGCGCAGCAAATGTCCACCGTGGATTTTTTTAGGTATATTAAACTTCGATGATCCGCGATACATCAAAATTCCATTATCAGCAACAGTTCGATGCAACGGTGGTACATCAATCTTCGATGCGCTGGAAACACAGACCGTTGATGCTCCCTAGTACATCCATTTTCGATGCTCTGTAAAACATCAAAATCAAATTAAAAAAAAAAAAAAAGAAATTGCCGGCGGCCAGACTCGGCGGCCATTACGAGCGACGACGGCGGCCCCCTCACCCACTTCTGGGGTATCTCTCACCCACGTTAAAAACCCTCACCCACTTATAGAGGTTTTGTACACCCACTTCCATCAATTAGGAAAACTTTGATGCTTCTTGCAACATCAAACTCCGATGCGCCACGAATATGAACCGTTGATGCTCTTTGGTATATCAAACTTCGATGTTCTGCGCTACTTCAAATTCAGTTCTCAGAAAAAGTTCGATGCTTCATGTTACATCAAATTTCGATGTTCTGTATATGTCAACCATTGATGCTCAGTAGTACATCAAACTTCGATGCTCTAGGCTACATCAAATTTCAGCAAAAGACAGCCACATCATCCTACCACGTCAGCATGCCACGCCAGCAAGGTTTTGCCACGTCATACTACCACGTCAGCAAAAGTACGCCACGTCAGCAATACCTAGACGCGTTATTAGTGCCACGTCAGCATTCCAGTCGACAGTACCGCGCCACATCATCATTCCCATGCGATGTCAGAAGATCACGTCGTCATTCAGTGTCACGTCAGCAGGCTACATTAGCGTGGTAGTCCAGTCAGCTTGCCACGTCAGCGGCAGCACGCGCGATCAAAGAAAATCTTGTTTCGTCGATAACTCCTTCATTTTAAGTCCGAATTAGGTGACTTTTGTCTCGTTGGAATCGCCTTTCAAATTCCTACAATATGGAGGTGAAAAATCTTAAGTTTGAAAACATTTATTTTTTGACATTCGGAACGGCACATCAACCACTAGCAAGTGAAAACCACGTATCATATTCAAAGTTCGCGAACGTTGTTGCGTCAAGTTTTACCCACAACCTACCCGGGTGCAAAGTTTGTGAGTGCTGGTTCAATTCATAAACCTCAATACGAACATATTCAATCACCATCGATCTTCGCTACGGATTGATTGATCAAACTCATCGTAATCCGGTTTCAAAGAACGATTGGCTGTCGATTGATCGAACTGCCGCAGCCCCTTTTAATTCCTGCAGTCCAGTTGGTCGAACTGGTGTAGTCCGATTTTCCCCAAAATTGTTTCACTATAGTTTTCCTCACAATCGCTTGATCCGCTTTTACGCATAATCATTGCGATCTGACAAATCGATCACGAATCTTTGAAATACGATTCGATGGCAATGTCTTCGATCCAGCTTGGACTTAACTGGTGCATTCCAATTCCACAGACAAATCAATTACTAAGTCGAGACGAGACGCTAAGGCAACTATACTAATCATCGTCGCTGGAAAACACCAGCATAGCCAGTGGGCATCCTAATTATTTCATAAACGAAGTCGCAATAACATTTTCAATAAGGTAAGTATACAATTTACATATTTTTGCATCTTTTCATATATTCATGCATACTTTTGTTCAATGGGACACCTATAATGTGGCGAGCATTTTCTCACGAGGAGACGCACACATTTCAATTCTGCGCGCATCTGGAATAGTGGGATTGGCCCCCCGCGCGAATTCCAGATAGCAGACATCTTCAAAATTTCATGCGCGAGCAAAATGCAGCAAGGCAGTGCTCCCTTGTACGAGCATTGAGCAGCATGACAATCACTATCTTCTGGGGACAAGTTTCATATCACTTCAACGTGACTGACTATCACTTGGGGGCGAGATATGTAACACCTCATGGTATAAAATTACTCTTTTGGGGAAGCTGTGTAACACTTCATACACTTGGGAGCGAGTTACATAGCACCTAATTGCAATGCGGAATTAAGCTTCTGTAAATCGAAACTTCAGGTAACCCAAACTTCTTAATCCTCCAACGAGTTGCAGGATTAAGAGGGGGCGAACGTACACCCTAATATTGTTACGCAATTTTTAAAATCATCATAATGTTAAACTGCTATAGTTATGTTGATTGAATTATTGTACTCCAGTTCAAAAGCAACCTGCTACACTCGGTTGGACGCGACCGATGCAGTCCCGGGCCACTTGCGAATCGTACTCGATTGGACGCAATCGATGCGGTTTGGTTGCACTCGGTTGGACGCAATCGATCTCAGTCTAGTTTTATTTGTAACGGTTACACCTAGGTTTATCGAACTGTTTAAATCCAGTCCCTCAGCAGCTGCTGCAGTCCAGCTGATCGAAGCTACTGCAGTCCATCTCTGTTTGTATTCCTACAGTCCAGCTGATCGAAGCTCTCGCAGTCCAAAATTGTATTCTGCCAAATCCAGTGATCGCAATCTTTGTAATCGTGTTCTTCGCTGCTGCAGAACTACGGCCTGATCAAAGCCTGCTGCAGTCCAGTTCTCGCCATTTCGCTTCTGCCGGTCAGCTCCGTTCGCAATTCCTGCCCAGTCCATTTGCCCTTAGTGCGCCGAGTGTTTCTAGTCGTTGCTGCAATCCATCGGTGATCACACTATGCGGTTCAACTTTGCTCGTCACCGGTGCGGAACCCGGTGATCGAAGCTGCTGCAATCCAGCTATGTTCGCATCTCCTGCAATCCAGCTAATCACGGCTCCAGCAGTGCAGATTTGCTCATCACTCCTGCAGTCCAGCTGATCGCAGCTGCAGCAGTGCAGTTTTGCTCGTCGCTCCTGCAGTCCAGCTGATCACAGCTGCTGCAGACCTGCTTCACTCAATGTTGTTACCGCTCATTTCCAACATCACTCTGCTCCATTATCAATCTTCCGTTGCATCACTTCAGTCTTCTTTTTGCAGCACTTTGGGGCGACTTGATTACGATCTCCACAATCAACGAAGGCGGTTCTATTTACGCTTCAGCAACATAAATTTAATCTTGGGGGCATCTTGATTTCCGCAAACAACAAGGGAAGTTCGCCAATCACCTCAATATCAATAGTCCACACTTGGGGGCGAGTTTTATCATTGACTAAGAAACATGAAATTTTTCTTAACCCCCAACAAGTTGGAGGTTAAGAGGGGGCGATGTTTGTACCATAAGTAAAAATACCACTTAATGGGCCAAATTGATACTTGAATCATCTTTTGATCCTCATCCAAGCCCACTAAACCAGTCAACCAAGGCAGCCCACCAGTCTGCACAGAACGATCAATGGTCAAAGTCGGTCCACTATCAAAGTCAACTTCCGGTCAAGGTCAATGGTCAACGGTCGGTCAACAGTCAAAGTCAACCGTCGGTCAACTATCGAAGTCAGTCGCACCCCTAGCCAATTTTCGGCCTTGTAGCCAAGAATGTCGCTAACCAATTCCCAGTAGAAAACTCTTCATGCAGCAAACCAGATCTCCAACCATGCTTTGCCCGGCCCGGCCTCCATCATCTACACTGCCGACCATCATGCTCACAACCATCAAGCCGTCCCTTCCCATGCGATCGACTTTTCCGCCAAAAATGTCCACCAATATGCCCGGCCATCATTTATGCGAGAATTTACCATGGAAGCATAAATGTGCGTTTCATGCGAATTGAATTCCAGCGATTTCGGCCATGCGAATGAAGTCCAGCGGTTTCGGCCATGCAATATTCATTTCAAAGATTTCACCATGCGAATTGAATTCCAGCCGATTCGACCATGCGGTGCTAAATGCGCGAGTTTCAACCATGCGGTCTTTTAATTGCGCGGTTTCATACATGCGAAATTAACTCCAGCTGTTTCATACAGAATTGATGATGGAGACATGAATGAGCAGTTAATGTAATTTATGTTTATATTTAGATATGGAACTGTATAAATAAGGGGGAGCAGAAATCAGGAAAAGGGGCGGAGAGGAGATAAAACATATACTATAATACAATTATAAATAAAAAATCACTCCCCAAGGGGATTCATCTGTGGATGTAGGCAAGCCATGCCGAACCACGTAAAACCTGCGTCTATTGGTCTCTGTGTTCCAATTCGTCTCCTAGCCCTAAATACTCACCAAATTATCAATTCATCGTGTTTCGTGCCCAAAAGTAATTTTGGGTACAAACACATATCTACAATTAACCTTGATTTCAAATGCACTCCTACTTCAGGAAACATGTACTCGATCTAGATTTGTTGTATATGAGATTTTATAAGATTCTATTAAGTCCCTAGGAGCTCGCCTTGGTCCTTACCCAATGTTTTCAAGGAAAACTAGTAGATTTTCATGGAAATATCTTACTGGCGCGTTTCAGGGAGAGATGCAGGAGATCCAAGAAGCACTAACATATTCACTAATTAAGGTCAAACACTCGTCTGAGAGAGAAAACTGTTGTTAGGGATAATCCCTCGGTTAAATACGTAATGGATTTACAGAGACTGAATCAAAGGAACGTTTTTGTGTCTGGATTGGTGGAATCGGCTTTCTTCCTAATAATGACCATGATTGATATCTGTAACTGAGTGAACCACCTCCCACTGTGGTCGCCAAAATGTAGTTACATAAAATTCGTGAGAGGCTAAAGTGGGATTCTAGGGTTTCTGAAATTGAGTTACGGGAGGTTGAGCACAAACAATCTTCGCCTAAGCCACGCACAATGGTCATTCAAAGGATTCTTCAGTCACAAGAGAGGTTAGGGATGGTCTTAGGGAGGGAAGCAGATAAAGAGAGAGATCATAGAATTGAATCTGAGAGTTTGTGAGTAAATTATGTGTTAGCTAGGAGAAATAGAGGACCTATTTATAGCCGAATTTACTAATCTCAGGTCTGTGAAGATAGGGATTGCTTGTCGTGCAGAGCACTTCTCCCTTCAGAAAAAAATAGAGATAAACTAGTTTTAGTTTATCTCATTATCCCACCGCCTTTAGTCTCTCATGTGGTGACAAATAAGACGAGTATTTCTCACACGTGTTGTAGACCGCTAGATCAAAAGCCTAATTTTTATCCTCCTATTTGTGTGAAGCTGAGTTATCCTTTGTGATGATGTTTTGAGAGAGAGAAATATCATCTTTAGCCGAGTTGGGATAGAGAGATATTCTCTGATGTGTGAGAATGACTAGGATGAGTCACGTGAAAAGACATGGAATGCCTCAAAAATCTTGTATAGAGTGTGAGTGAAGCTTAGGTTGAGCTTCCTCTCTTCATGGCCGGTCACATATGTCATTTGGTAGCCGTATTATTGCTTGTGGGTCCACGGGAGAGACGTTATGTGAGCTTAGCTTATCCACGTTTATGGATAGACATATACAATTCAGGTCCAGTTTACTAGTCGTGGGCGTATTTGATGAGACGTTGAGAAATAGGCTTGAGCCCTAGGCGAGACAAGTTCTTGTGCCTGAGCCTTAAGCATGTATAAGACTCTTCAGACGATCTGGCTTAACTCGGATAAGGCCATAGGAAGTTTGGAAGAAGAGACTGAGGCTGTCTGAGATTTAGCCGTCGCGACTGAGGATTTTTGAGATTTAGATGATGCGACTCAGGCTATCTGAGACTTGGACGATGTGACTGAGGATGTCAGATATTTAACCGACGCGACTAAGGTTGTCTGAAACTTGGCCGATGTGACTGAGTCTGTCTAAGACTTGGCCGACATGACCGAGTCTCTCCAAATTTATCTCTGACATGTTTATGAGATAAATGAAGGATTGCACGCCTAATAATGTCTCTAAGACACTTTGTCTCACTTGTCTTTGACCATCGTATCTTGTAGAGGTGATACAATAATGGGGCCAACATGACCAGTGTATCTCGAAAGGATGTTGTAAAAGTCTGTCGAAACGTCCCAGAGGTAGAATAACTAGCATGTCTCGCGGGGATGTCCTAGGAACTATTCGAAAACCTCAGTAAGTCGAGTCAAAGCCTAGATTGCACATGACCAGTGTATCTCGCGCCGATGTACTAGAAATCAGTCCTTAGTCTCAAACAGGGTGAGTCGTGCTTATAGGAAACATAAATGTCTTCGCTCTAGGTTATAAGTCCGTCAGGGGCGTTTTTACGCATCTATGGTGCCTACATGACTAGCAGTATCTCGTCGAGGATGTATACTAAGAATCATGGCATCACAACCAGATACGTCTCGCGAAGACATTTTGAAATTCTGGCTGTTCTGGTTCATAAGTCTGCCGGGAAAGTTTGACGCTGTACAAAATCTACGTGACCAGCAATATCTCGTCGAGGATGTGCACTAGCAATGACAACATCACGACCCGCAATGTCTCATGCATGGGGACATATACTAGAAATCATGGCTATGAGTGACTTGAGGGCCAAGGGCTTAGTGTCTCCTGCGAGAGTTGAGTTTTGTCCTATGATCATGAAATAACATTTTTATCCTTTATCCAAATTCCATGGTCTAAACTAATATAACAATTTTGGATGGAAACATGGATGGAGCCAGGGTGGCCTAAATGGGCAAAAATGCAAAAAATAGACCAAGTTTTATCATTCAATCCTAACATTTCTATTTCTCTGTCACACACGTCCTTCTTCTATTCCCCAGCTCTTGCCCTCTCTAAATTTGCATCAAATAAGATGCATGAACACCATAGTTTTCTTAATAAAAAATCTCATGAAATTTGCACTAAATAAAGCAATATGGATGGAAGATGAAAGAAACTAAGTTTTTGTTAAATACCTGTAGTAGTGGAAAATCCTGCCACTACATCCGAAGAATCTCAAACATACACAATGAAGTAAACAAGCAAGAGATGTAGAAGAACACAAGATATACGTGGTTCGGTATGATTACCTACGTCCACGGGGTAAAGGGATGATCTTATTACTTGGTTCACGATTACAAGATGGATGCTTTTCTCCATACTCTAGGTGTGCTCTCCTTTCTCTCTTCTTACTTGGGTTTTACCTCTCTAGATAGTCTCTATTTATAGTCACAGAAGATGATACATCAATACTACGATGTTGGGCCTGGTGTAGCTTCCTTGATGCTCTTCTCGGGCGACCAGCTGATGCTTCAGCCGATATTCTTATTTGCTCAAGTCGAGATATCTAGCCGAGCCGAGTGGTGTCCTTATCCGATATCCCACTACCCGATGTCGCTTGTTTGGTGGAGATGACCGACGTCGCCCTTTAGGTCCCTGGCCGAGTCTCACTTTGACCGAGCTCTTCTTATCTCTTCACCAACTCTGTCAGTGCATTTATTGTCCTCGAACCCGATGAGCATCACATCAGAACTTTTCTCTTCCTTTATGTCGACCTCACGGGCTGCCTCAGTTCATCTTTTCTCGCGCCCAGAGCTGGTGAGACGATTCAATACTTCTAGTGCTTATTTCTCTTGGTACGCCATCGTCTAGGATGGTTCCACCTGTCCCTGTGGATTATTTACACCTACGATACCAATTTGTTCATTTTGTTTTCTTAACCGAGTCTTTAATAATGGAACCAGAGACATCACCCCAATCTCCATTGCCTGCCTCGTCCTGTGCCTTTGGGTTGTTGTACCGCCACCATACTCCGATTTGGATTAAACCAAGTAGAAATCCCAACCCAGTAGTTACAAATAAAGAGAGATCCAAACGGAGAAGTGCTAAAGCTAACCGACACCCACCGTTTAGAGCATTCAGAACTGCAGCTAAGTATGGGTTTGGAGAGAAGTCCTCTACTACTCGGTTTTTTAAAACCGAATCAAAAAGGAAAAAGAAATCTTTAGAAATTGTTTTAGGGTCAATGTCTATATATACCAATAGTCCATCTATGCTGAAGAAATACATAAACAAAAGCAGACCCTAGAAAATCATAGCTACCAATGGATAATGCAAGAGTTGATCCCTTGGAAGCTCTCATAGCATCGGGTCGCGTTGGTGCACAACCTCATTCCCCTACTAACTACACATCTGATGCTATCGTTCTCAACATTGATTTTGCACTACTTACCCACAAGATTCAATCCATTCTCCAAGATGCATATCTCAATCACCAACCTCTACGTGACTGCTATTCCTCTGGTGCCGGTGCTCCTCTAAATCCTAATACTATCACTACCAGACTTAGTCACGACCTCATAAGTCTTTCATGGTTTGCCGTCTCCGCTTTCTACAATCGCCTCAGGACTATTGCACAGGTCTATTGTCCATCTGCAGTTACCAGTAGGATGAATGCGTTTCTTCCTCTATCTCGTGGAATTAAGTTTCCAATCTTCTTAAGTAATTTGCTGTCTTCGATAGGCGCCATACGGATCAGCACTGGTTTATGCGCTCCAAGATATCTTTTCATTGTTTACGCCCCGCATCATTCGGAGCAGTTCAACCTGCTTAACCAGATTAACCAGAGATCACCTGAAATAGATCCAGGACGTTATAATCGATTGATCGCCTATCTTGGTGCATGTGGTATTGGCCTCTCTCCTCTAGATTACAATAGCTTAGAAGGTGCATTGTGGACAACATGTCATCTTACTGAAGGTAGTTGTGAAAGTAGGATGATCAATGTTTATGGCACCGTACCTCCTATTCGGTATCTCAATGAAGACATTGTTCGCTCGTTGGCCTTGATGGATCCTGAACCTGCTTTAAATCCGTTTGAGGGCATCATTGGACTGAGTATCAGATTCACAAACAATGGTGCCGTAGTAGCTGATGATTCTTTACGAACAACAGATGCCTCCTCCTCTCAAGGACATGGCCAACTTAATGGATTGACATATGATGTTAACACCTTACGGTTTGAAACAGCTGCTAACCCTAGAGGAGTAAATACTGATGGCAGAAGAGCAGGTAACAACAGTGTCTATACTTGCATCCTCGCTCGACGCATCACCCATGGCGAAGTTCGCGCTGTCCTTCGCTATCGGTTCCTGGCTCACGCACCACGATGAATTATTAATTGTTAGTGTCTCAGTCAATGCTTGTTTTATATTTCAGTTAGAAATAATTACTAGAAGTGACTCATGTTTGTGCTGATGTTATGCCATCAAGTCCTTGTAATTAGTAATACTTGTGAATTACTTGTTTGTTTGAATTTCTATATCTTAGTGGTTGTTTCTCAGCTCGTGTTGGCTAGTATTTGTTTGAAGCCGAAGCAGATTAAACACGTAAGATGAGTTTATTAACTAGAACCCATAATCATAAATTATGCTACATTTTTTCATGTCATAAGGGTTTAGGTGGAACATGCAAAGTGAAACATGGGTAACACATTTCTACATCCAAGGAGGGAGTATAAAGAGATCAAGAGGAAGTAACATGTTCTTCCAAACTGATTTATTTTTTTTTTCAGATTTTTCATAGCTCTCTTTTCTCAGTTTTTATCATAAAATTTTCCAGAAGATATTTGTACCTAAGATTGATAGTGTCTTTCTAGTGGGAAATCAAAAACTAGTTAGATGCTCTCTTCAAGCTGCATGCAATCATCAGGTAAATAATTGCAGTAAATTAATGTTCTCTTTTAATCTTCGTTTTAGTTTCTTCCCGCAATTGTTTCCACCATGCACCATGATAACTGACTTGTAATATTGGTTTCAGATGTTTATTGAAGAAGATTTCAGACGTTGGAGAACACTAAACTTTTTAGTAGATCTCAACAAAGATTGAATCAGATATAGTTGATTTTGAATTGGAGATTCAGTGGCAGACTAGCGCTTGTAACTTCGGGCAGAAGTGTTCTCCTCCCAAGCCATTTTACAATCCACGGATTGTGGGAAAGACGGATGTAACACCTTCCATAGTGCTCAGCGGAACCTGATCGGATGAGTTTACTTGGTTGGATTTTTCTCATCCAATTCGTCAAAGAATTCCACAGAATTGTAATGGTCTTGTCTATTTTCAGAAGTAGTCGGTAGGTTCATAAAATACTACGTAGTATAATTAATTAATACTCCTGTTTTTATGTAATAGATTATTATTGAATTGAATACTTTAATACAATCCAAACAAATTTCATGTTAATTTTTTTTTTTTTTTTTTTGAAACATAAATTTATTAAGTTTCATGTTATTTCATGTTAATAGAATATACTTCAGTAATACAGTACAAACAAAAAATGAAAGAAATGCTTCAAAGAAGAGAAAAAGGAGGAAGAAGAAAGGGATGCAAACAAAAGTTGTTCCACCAACAAAATCAAAGAAAAACCATACGATTTAGTGAAAATGAAGAACATTGCATCATCATATGTCACCATATCTCTACCACTTGACTATTTTCTCTAACGTCAGTTACCCATTGCATCATCTTTAGTTACCTGTCTACTCTTACCATATCCTTAAAAGAGTGAAATGAAGAACAAATAGCAGGTTGAAAGTCATTTGGGTTGGAAATGGAAGCATAAGGCCTAAGAAACTCTGAATAAAGCTCTAAAACAAGAAAACAATTCAGTCATTTTTCAGTAAGTCTTGATGACAGTGACATGTATCATTTGGTGAGTGATTGGCATCTCAATCCCTACCTCAATTTCAGCAGCGTTTTGTTGACAAGGTGAAACCAATTTTGGTTGTTTGGAACTGGTGCATGAATAACGGTACTACGTACCATTGATTGGAAACATTCCAGGACAAGTAGCCATATATAGTATAGTAGCAGTAATGTTGTTATCGCCTTTTTACATAAACGTTTTTTTTTTTTTTTTGGATTATGACTCGGTTTGGCCTGAGCAAGATAATGAAAATGAAAAGTGATATATTTATTTGTTTTTTTAGGCAACAATGAAAATGAAAGGTTAAAGTATCTTTTTACCTGAAACAAAGGTATTATACTACTTGACCACACCAAATGCAACATAAAAGAAAAAAGGAAGTTAAGCACAATAAGCTTCATTAAAGGTGGCTTGGGCCTGCGGATTCGAGAACGGATTAACATGGGAAAATTGGGGATATCTCCCAAAATCGACTGTCATCTTGGAGATATGTCACAGGATTCCAGTTTTCGGGAATATGCCCCAAAGTAACGGTTTCCGTCAAGAAACCGTTAAATAGTCAATTTACAGTAAATGTGTGTGAGCTTTCCCTCTAATTTCTTCGAGGTTTTTTCTGTATCAATATGTTCCTGAACCTTGTAAAGGTGTTAGTATATATAGTATGATTGTCTTTTATTTCGCATGTGTAATCCCAAGTGTTAGCGAATGTTGACTACTTAACTGTTTTGGATGGAATTTTGGACGGCTAGGGCATATTCCCGAAAAATAGAATCCCGAGATATATCTCGAAGATGACAGTCGATTTTGGGGCATATTCCCAGGTTTTCCTAAAACATGTATACATGTCCGACTCAAATTTATTGCGAGATGCATAACCAGTTCCTGCTAACTTCAATTTTCTTTTGTCCTCCCACTCTCGATGAAGACTCTTCTGTACACCTGGCATGCCAAGGATTTGACGAAGTCGCAAAAAACGTTGTGGGCTATGATACCTGTTATGGTAACCTGGTCAATTTGGTTGGAAAGAAACTCCAGAGTCTTCTCGGAGAAGAAAATTGAGCTTTTAAAAGCAAAATACTGGTTTTTCACATGGGCATTATGTTTTACTGAGTTTCAGCAGGTTTCTTTTGAAACTGTTATTGAGAATTGGAAATTGACATACTTTTAATTTCCTTAGGTGCAACTATTTTAGTTTGTTTTCTCTGTATCTTTCTTGTTTCATCTCCTCTCTTGTTCTTTCTTTTCCTCTTTTCCTTGTACTCGCTTTGGGTGGTACAATTCTTTTGTACTCCCTTTTTTGATCAATGGAAAATTTTACTTTGCTGATCAAAAAAAAAAAAAAAAAAACATCCAAGAGTAAGTTCTAAGCAAACATTTCAATTTGCAGCATTATTAATGGCTACGTCCGAACCGCCCCCCAAAACTCTTCCAAAAACATCCTCTCACACGACATGATTTTTGGTGGGTCGAATGACTTTCGTGCGAGACTCATTATACTTAAGTGGATCATCATGATCACCCTCCATTAGGATTTCACGGTTTAGAGCAAATGCTTCCGATTTTGTTGATTCCGGTGGAGCCAGTAGACGATAACGAAGAATAGAGCCAACTGATCGGTTGTCAGCCGACACAAATATAAATTACACTTTCTTACTACTCAAAATATATAATGAAGCAAGGGAAAGAAAGGATCGTTCCCACAGAGAGGTCTTAGTTGTCAATATTTTCGGTTTCCTATAAATAACACCGGGGGATTTTCTGATTTTTATAAAAGTATACTAAAATAAAAGCAAAGCAAAGAAATAAATCACGCAAATCAAGGATGTGAAATATTGGATAAAGGTTTCATCTTCAATTGTAAACAAGATTTTGAATATATGAATAAAATTCGTATTTAATCTCGCTATCATCAAAAGCCATAGAATACCTTATTGCAAGAATACTCCGTAAATTTCTTAAGTCATCAACACACACATTAGAGCTGCGTATGTGAAATCTACCTAAAGAATAACCTAACGCCTTGTGCTAATCAAGTTCAATTCCTAGGAGCATTAAGTTTCAGAAATAGGCTAATCAATGCAATTGTAATACATTGCGCAAACAATTCGAACAAATGTCAATTTCTACATATGACTACGAGGATGTATCACTACAACCTAGAATCATATCATGCTACTCGTATTCAAGGTTATCGCTCGATGATGAACCCTAAAATAGCTATAGATATGGATGCGAGTTCAATCAATTCTAGACTTAACTAAACAAACATTCAATCATATTGCAATACATCAATCATGCAATTATTATAACCCGTAGAAATCAAACGATAATACTAAGAGAAAACTAATTCATAAAAATCCATAACTTGTTTTCAAAATCCAACTACATCTTTAACCAATAATAAAAACTTAGTTACTTGTGTTTTTGGAAATCATCATAGAAAGCAAAGAAGAACTATCATGTGAAACCCTAGACAACAAGTAGAAGTCTCCCTAATGGAGATATCTAGGTTTGAGAAAGACTTTTCTATTTATATGCTTCTCCCATTCCAAAAGGATACTCTTTCCAAAAGTAGGTCAAATCTTCTCAAAACCCATCTCCAAGTGGTCCACCAAGCCCATGTGTGAAAATAAGTCTCTGGAAATTTTGGGTCCAAAACTGGCCGTCGGATTGCTGACGTCATCACCGGAATCCAGTCACCGGTCGCCGGAATCCGGTCATCGGAAAATTTGTCTCCGAAAACCTGAACCATCGGAAAATGTCACCAGCAAGTGCACACTTTCAGCAGCTCATCTCCATATCTCTGCAATTCAAACAATCACAAAATACCATCTAAACCAATTCCTTGTTCTTTCGAAAACGCGCCCAAAAGCGTAGCTCCAAACTCATATATGCCGCGGCCGAGTCATGCATCCAACACATACCCCCTTCGTGATTCACTGAAATATTATGATCCCCACTTTCGGTTCCAAAATCCGGCACCCGGAACTAGTACCACGGGCTTGCAATTCGTGCTGCGTTTTCGTGAGTTCACTAACCACCATTGCATTCCAGACCTTTACCATTGCCAGCCTGAACTGCTTCTTGCGCACCTATCTCTGTCTCCAAGCCACCAACACCAACTCCCACTCTCGGATTCATATCTACCAGATTCAAACTCCATATCGGCATCACCTGTAGCTTCATCCTAGCTGCAGCACTTGCACCAGATTCATGACCTGCAACTGCAACCAAGCCACATTCCACCAGAAACTACAGCTTCTCTGCAGCTCAGCTCAGTGAACTCAAATCTCAGCTCAAAGCCATTTCAGTTGCGACACAACAGCAAACCGCACCTGTAATGGCACATTATCCACCGCAGCAAGAACAACTCCCTGTAGTTCAAACAAATCCCATCTTTAATGTCACCAGCAGCAACTTCTCAATCTCAGTCTCACCCTCACTCCATTAGTAGCACTGCTCCCATCTCAGCTGCTTTTTATTCCTCGTAGACCTGCAACAACCATTCCAACTCATACCAGAACCAGACCAACTCCATTAGTTGATTGCTTCCATGTCTTCTCTACAAAACCCTTTTGAAAATCCACCAGTTCCTGCAACAATACCCTGTATTCTGCACCAGCTTCTTAAGTCTTCCTGCTTCAACCTTTCCAGTCCCTGTAATTCACATACACAGCACCAGTTGTATCCACCACTGCCGAACTGAACCCTTCATTGCTGCCATGATCCCTTCACAGCTGCAGCTCCACCAAACATTCGACTGGTGGTAGTTCAGTTCTGCAACCATAACCTGCACCTGTAGGTACCTGCCCTAGACATACATCTAAACATTTAAGCTGCAATGCCACCATCTGTTGCAGCTCTACCAATCAGTTCCTCCATCCTTGAGATAAACCTCAACTGCACTATAATTCCATGGCACAATTGACCCTTGCCTGCAACAGCTGCAATTTCGAATTGAGCACAACCCCATTCTGCCAACAAACCACAGTCCAGGCACATTCGAGTCCCCTGCACCAGCTCAAACTCAGTTCATTATTCTCCGAGTATCAGAGCATCACTGAAATATTCATTCTTCCACCTTCGAGCATTAAGCTTGGCAGCAACATATCTTCCTCCGACTGCAGTTCAACTCATACCACCAACACTTCTCTGCATCTTCCTTCATTGCACCTCGGACTCGAGCTCTCAGTCCATATCAGTTCATGTTCTTCTTCAAACTCTTTTCATTGATCACCAGTCAGCCGACAACACACAGCTCCCAACAGCACCTGTAGCTTCGATTATCACCAAGATGCAATTTCTCATGTTCTGCAATTTCATCAACATAAATTGCTCTCATGTTCTGCAATTTCACTACAATCCCAGATGCAATATCACCAAGACCCATGGCTATCCTGCACTGCAGCTGCGTCGCTTCACCATTCTTCACATCACTAGCTCGAATCCGCGACATCACCAGCAGCATCTCAATCTCGAATCAATGATAACAATTAACCCATCTTCTTACTCAACAGCACAATCATCAGACCCCATGGCCAACACCAACACACATATAACTCCTTCCCTGACAGCAACCACCATTTCCATGTCGTCTACAGCAGACCATCAGTAGTCACCATTACTCGCTTCTAAGCTCATCTCTCGATCCTCTGCCAAATTCTGTCCGTTCAGGACTTTTGTCGAGCACTCAATGTGCGTTTTTGCTGCTGATACATACATGATTTCTACGACCCTTTAATCTCTTCCCATGTAATCAGTCACACATTTAACACAAACCCATTACCCAAAGTCAGTTCAGAACACTAAATCTTCATCAATCATCCACCATCAGTCCAACAAATCAACACAAGCACCAAATACTTCCTCCATTTTCTCAGCCTCAAAATCCCCTTTCTCTCTTGTTTGAAACTTGTTCAAACTCCATACCAACTCCATGAGTATCAAGGCACTCAGAATTACCAGATCATTCAATTTCGATCTGCTTCACTCTCGGCTGAAATCACCAGCAGTAGCCGCACTTTCACCCGTCTCTGAACTTTCAAATGAAGATAATGATTGAATGAGAGAAATGTTGTCTCTTGAATTTAGGGTAAGGGAAAGGAGGAGAACTCTTCAAGGCAACCAGCACAATTCGATACGGGCCACCCAGTCCATATATGACTTGTATTGTCATTCATTGGGAACCGACAAACTTAACGGGTGTTTTGCTCGTAACCTTCTCATACGTCGTCGGAATGACATCGTTCTTTCGTCATTGACTTCGTATTTTCGTTCTCTTCAACATGATGAGAAGGAATCCAAGATTTTGGCGAGTTCCACTTCTTTTTGCTCCAAATGACTCCATTGCACCTAATAAACTCAAAAGTAAACATAAGATACATAATTTACAAGAAAACTCGCAAAGAAAGTATAAATACTAGATATTAAATACGGTGTATTCTACACCTATCACCAACTTCGCTGAGGGAGAGGTGTTGCACAAGGGTACAAGTATATCGACTGTTATATCCTCTCCCAACAATATAAACACCTGGGGGATATCCAAGAGATGCAGGTTGACTTCCCAAGTTACTAACATTGTATGTCCATCCAACTAGCCGGCTAGGAAGCAGTTTATTCACAGGGACTCCATCAGACGTGTTTGGAGGTGCATCAGCTTCAACGGAAGCAACAACATCGGGATACGGTTCCCTCAAACGAACTTTGATTATCTTTGGTTTTGGAATCTAGCAAGGCCAGCGACCAAACAACGTCTTCATTGACATAATTGGTGAGATGTACCGTTCCATAAAATTTCAACAATTCCGTGTTTTTGATATTCCTAAGGAAACATGTAGTCCACAATGCACCTTCTAAGTGGTCGTAATCGAGAGGAGAGACACCAACGCCACACATTTTAAGATTAGTGATCAATCGGCGGTAACATATATACTTCATGAGTTGCCTGTCTGTTGTCTAAGATTTGAAGATTATAATTATTATTTGCAGATGGAGATAAACAATGAGGACATCTGTTGGTGCACCATAGCTGATTCTAAGAGCTCCAATTAGAGACAGCAAATTACTCAAGAAAGTCGGAAACTCCATGTGACGAGATACCGGAGCAATAGATTTCATCCTAGTTTTGACCGTGAAAGGAGAATAAAATTCTGCAATGGTCCATAGGCGATTGTATAAAGCGAGTATGGCAAACCTTGAGAGACATGCAATATCAGCAGTAATTGTTGGGATCTTGCAACAATGAACAGCACGTTAGACGTATCAAAATAATATGTGAAGAACTAATCCGAAACAACTCCGCCGAAAAAACTTGACGAGGGCAGAATCACAGGTTCAACAAGTTGTCCTTAACATACTAGTTCGCGGGTATACTTGAGTTGAGTAATGCTAAACCCCTGACAGCGAAGATGTGTCCAGGATAATACTGCCCGATATAACTTGAGTTAGCACAACGCAAGTTACCCTCTCTTCGAACTCAGCAACGGGGATGGAAAGTAAAAACGCCGCACAAACAAAGGAAGAAGATAATAAAAAGAATTTCTTCTTATGTATTTTTAAAACAGAATTTCAAGTTGTATTTATAGGATGAAATACTTGCAAATCAAATTAGGTTTTGGTTTTCTTCAAAAACAAGTAAAACGAATTTACCATAAATAAAACTCTTAAGAAATAAGTTTGGAACTAATTTCCTAAACAAAAACTCTCCAAAAATAAATCCGTGTTAGAAAAGGGACTTGGTGTATGGCATACGCGCATATCGCATGGATCAAAACATGTATTTTTGCCCACCCGCTCCACTCACGTTTTACAATACATACATAAGAGTATGATTATATAGTGGAGGACCTCTTTAGTTTTCCACAATGTGGGACTAAAGGTTCCATTTCATTCACTCAAAAAATGAGTGAGTATCCTTAGACCCTCAGGTCATTAGATCAAACCAAACCAAGACCATAAATACTTTTATTAAACTTATTTTCTCCAACAATCCCACACATGAATGAAATCTCGAAAAAAGAAAAAAATCAGAGTAAGGAAAATACCATTTAGGCAAAGGTGTCCATGAGGTCTTGAACCCTTACTTAGTGAGAAGTTACCGGAAATACTTGCTAAACAGTGAACCTAGTCTTGAACTGATAGCATTTGGTGCAATTCGAGACAACCATCACGCATGATATCCTCCTGGCGTTGCTAAGTTCGTGCCATTTTGTCCAATTTGTCCCTGAACATATCATGTTTCTCAGAATGCTCTAGAGAATTGGCTCAATTCTCATAGGAAGCTACCCCACTTCCACATTCGAAAGGTGAGTTCCATTAAGAGTGTTTACTGCTACACCCCACTTCAATCTTAAATTGAAATTATGGAACTCATTAAGACTTATTTAAAAGTCATCCTCCACATGAGTCACACTATCACATCAACACCATAAGGAAGGGACAGAGAATGAAATTCTGTGATAGTGTTTACCTTTACCTACCATAAATTAGTTGTCTCATTCGAAACCTTGATCTTGGAATCTCCAATCAGCAAGGTTGAGTATCCTTTATGGCAAGTTTAATTATTAATCCTAAGCCCCATCCCCTTCGATGCTTTACTAACTATCTCTTTGGACAAACCTTTCTTCAAAGGGTCCGCGATATTCTCCTTGGACCTTGTCCAATCAATGGAAATAACGCCAGTTGAGATTAGTATTTTCAAAGAATCATGTCTTCTACGCATATGTATAGACTTTCCATTGTAGAAGCTATTCTTAGCTCTACCTATTGCAGATTTGCTGTCACAATGTATAGATATAGATGGTACGGGCCTATGCCAGAGAGTAATATCTTCTAAAAAGTTTCTTAGACATTCGGCCTCCTCTCCTGCTTTATCTAACGCATTAAACTCCGACTCCATAGTGGAACGAGCTATACATGTTTGTTTGGAACTCTTCCAAGATACAGACGCACCTGCTAGAGTGAATACATATCCACTCGTAGACTTAGACTCCTTTGAGCCTGTTATCCAGTTTGTATCTCAAAATCCCTCAAGGACGGCCAGATACTCTTCGTAATTCAAACAAAAAGTCCATGTGAACTTTAAGTACCTCAGCACTCTAATAAGTGCATCCCAATGTATCTGCCCTGGTTTACAAGTATACCTTCTTAACCTACTCACAGCATAAGCAATGTCTGGTCTCGTACAATTCTTCAAATACATCAGACTTCCTATGACTCTCGAGTATTCAAGTTGGTTAACTCCTACACCCTTATTCTTCATGAGATTACACTCAGAATCATACGGAGTACACACAGGTTTATAGTTAAACTGATTATATTTCTTATGTATGGATTCAACATAATGAGACTGACTCAGACTATAGCCATTAGAAGTTTTTCTAATCTTCATCCCTAATATGACATCAGCGGGGCCTAAGTCTTTCATATCAAAGTTCTCATTCAACAGTTTCTTAGTGGAATTAATAGCATCCATGTTTGTACCTAGCATAAGCATATCATCAACATACAAGCATACAATCACACATGCATCCTTGACAAGTTTAGTATAAACACACTTATCAGATTCATTAATTCTAAAACCACCAGAAATCATCACATGATCAAATTTCTCATGCTACTGTTTAGGTTCTTGTTTCAATCCATACAAAGATTTAACCAGTTTACAAACTTTCTTTTCACAACCTTTAACTACAAAGCCCTCAGGTTGTTCCATATAAATTTCTTCATCTAACTCACCATTAAGCTAGCGTTGTCTTTACATCCATTTGATGTATCTCTAGATTATGGACAGAAGCTATAGCAATTAACATCCTAATGGAGCTAATTCTACTCACAGGCGAATAGGTGTCGAAGAAATCTATACCTTTTATTTGTCTGTAGCCTTTAGCTACCAACCTAGCCTTGTATTTTTCAATAGTTCCATTTATATTACGTTTTATCTTGAAATTTCATTTACAACCTATGGCCTTACACCCTGGAAGTAAATCTACAAGTTCAAAAGTACCATTTTCTCGAATGGAATCCATTTCATTAATGGAAGCTTCTTTCCACCCCGGAGCTTCAGGACAAGTCATAGCTTCTTTATAAGTCTGAGGATCAGACTCGGCTAGGTATGTAATGCAACCAGGATACAATACATAAGAGTGATTATATAGTGGAGCACCTCTTTAGTTTTCCACAATGTGGGACTAAAGGTTCCATTTTACTCACTCAAAAAATGAGTGAGTATCCTTAGACCCTTAGGTCATTAGATCAAACCACACCAAGACCATAAATACTTTTATTAAAACTCATTTTCTCCAATAGTAATCATACCGGTGATAAGATCCGGTGCACCCGTGTAGTACTTTCCCGAAGAGGTTCGTGATTGAGATATGCGTCGGACAAAAGGGGATTGAATCTTCTTATCAAGAAGATGAAAACAAACGGTGACAATCGTGGCATCTTTATAATGAATGGAAGGGCGTATGCCTACACGTCCATCGACTACCAGAGTTTCGAATGGATCAGGACCGCGATGATCACCATTAACACCAGTTGCATCCATTGTTGCTGCTTCTATATAGTTTTTATTGTAAACCCTAAGATATAATACTCCCTCTGTTTTTTGAAAAGTTTTTTTATTTTAGCCTAAAAATAGGCCAAATTAAAAAAGTGAAAGTATCTTTTTTCAATAAACGGAGGGAGTATAACATAGAAGACAGACCCAAGTCTTCTTTACATATAACAAGTACTATTTTGTGTCCTAAGAAACGCTAAAAACTAGTTGGTTAGAATAGAGTCTGTCCCTGAAAGGATCCAAAGATTGTGGCATAGACCTCTCCAGAATTAACTCTTTTCGTCTTTACCTTCTTCCTAATTACAATAGAGTCCGGGACTTCCTTATCGGTTAAGTAAAGTTTTTCCGATTTAGAGTGTAACTAGAATTTTAGTGTGTATATATATATCTAAGATCTCCCCTCCTCTGTCCTGTCTCTATATAAATTCCATTGGCTTCATCCTCTCCTCCTCCAAGAAGCAATATGTCTTACGCTTACCTTTTCAAATACATAATCATCGGAGACTCTGGTGTCGGGAAAACATGTCTTCTTCTGCAGTTCACCGACAAGCGCTTCCAGCCTGTGCATGACCTAACCATTGGTGTTGAATTTGGAACTAGAATGATCACTATCGACAGCAAGCCTATAAAGCTGCAAATATGGGATACAGCTGGTCAGGAAGTATTCAGATCTATTACAAGGTCATATTACAGAGCAGCTGCTGGTGCGCTTCTTGTCTATGATATCACTAGGAGAGAGACTTTCAATCACCTCGCTAGCTGGCTGGAAGATGTGAGGCAACATACAGACGCGAACATGACAATTATGCTCATCGGCAACAAATGTGATCTAGCTCGCAGAAGAGCTGTTAGCACAGAGGAAGGTGAGCAGTTTGCCAAGGAGCACGGCTTGATATTTATGGAAGTCTCTGCAAAAACTGCTCAGAACGTCGGAGAGGCGTTTATAAGTACGGCAACAACAATCTACAAGAAGATCCAGGAAGGTGTTTTTGATATATCAAATCAGCTTCGAGGAATAATAATTGGACCCGGATGGGAGCCATCTGGACCTATTTCTCAAGGAGGAGGCTGTTGCGGTTAAAAATTCCGGAAGAATTGTAGAAGGAAAACAAAAGAAGACGAAAATTCCCACTTGCAATGTGTTTGCTTTCCCCCTTCTCCTTTATTAATTTAAACCCTATATATATTTTGTTTTATTTTTTATTTACCAAAATTCAATGAGATATAGAAATATTCATAATGCGAGATCTTTGTAAAATCTATCTTTCAATTCTACTTCCTTCAATTGTGATTGCTGTAAATTTTTTGTGCCTATTCCATTTGGAAAGAGTATTATGATGGGGCTATGTTGTAAAAGACAAGCACGGAATGCCTAAGCGCCAAAGGCGCACTAAGTGCAGGAGCAGCTATAACCAACTTTTTTATTTTTTTATTTTTTTGGGCACCTAAGGCGTCCAAGTAACGCTTAAGCGCTAGGTGGGACTATGGGCTTGGCGTCTCATCTCGCCTATCGCCTTTTACAACATAGTGATAGGGTACTAGTACAAGATGAGTTCCAATTCAGTTTATAACGCCGGCATGATAATCTTTGAACAAAACGTACAAGAACACCTTGTTCATGATATGATGAGAGATGAAGTCTATCGGAGATCATGAGGGATGGTGAACTGGATTATGGGGTGTATAAATAGAGTGGGGTTGACAACGATGAATCCTCCTATAATACTGTAGATAAATCTGGCATGATATAGTAAAACCTCGATAAATTAATAGCGTTGGTACCAAAGATAATTATTATTTTAGCGAAGTTATTAATTTATCGAGTTTAAATTTAGCTTATCCAAGCCTAGTTGGGACCAGATAATTTTATTATGTGGAAATTTCTGACAAACCCAAGTTTGAACTCTCTCTCTTCCATAAGCCCATCAATAAGATGACTTATATGTCTAGCCCAAAAGATAAGATGTACGGCTAAGATTACAAGTTTTAGATGGATTTTAGATTCTTAAACTTTCAGCATGACAAAATTAACCTTTATCTCTTACAGAGAATAGTAAAATAAATGAGTGGCTAATCTACCGTGAAAACAATTATGGGCATAACTGTTGGCTTGACATGCGGACCTTTTGCATGCATTTTAGAGTTTGCTACTCACCTATTAGTTAGGGTTGGTTAAGGAGGATAATTAAGATTTGCCACGTATATGCATTAACAATATCTACGGCTGGTCCTGTGCTTGCCCTAGTTTCGCAAGAAATTAGGAATGATATGCCACACGCCATGAGATTAAAAGCTGGTGGACTCCTAATTGTGATTATACATGAAAACTACGAGTCACACCGATAGCTAAACGTGATAATTATGATCATCAATTGATGAAAATTAGAATTTTTATTAAGAATTATAATTTTCACCAACCGCACTACATTATTGAGAATTAAAATTAAAGTTTTCATTAAAAACTAGATTTTCACCAAATATTTATGTGTGAAAATAGAAAGTTTCACCAAACTTCCCCTTGTGAAAATTGGAAATTTCCTAAATCTCCATGGTGATAATTGAGTTTGTTTGGTTGTTTGTAATAAAAAAAATTATGAGCACGAACAAATAAATGGGTAAAATCAGTTATTTAGATGAGTTTTTTCAGGAGAGAAGAAAACGAACGTCATTTAATTAGGGAGATATATAAGGAAGGAATTAAAGTCAAAAGGAATTATTTAGGGAAGAATTTGTTACAACTGTTTTTCTATTAAAGCATCACCTAATTAATTTCCTCATTAAAAGGTTATTTATGTAATTGACTCCTACTTATAAAAGAATATGGGTTCTTCGTATATAGAAATTTAATTGTGGGTTTCATATATAAAAATAAAATGAAATGGGCTACAATAAAAAGTACTCATTATATTATTTTAGCGAAATAATTAATTTATCGAAGTTCTACTGTTTTGCTAAAACTATAACAATTATTACGAGACATTGCAAGTATTGAAACCAATTATGCGTCCCTCAAGGCTGCTGAAATCCAAGATTTCATCAAGAAAGCAAAAAAAAAGTCATCAAGGAAGCTAGAGAATACTTCAAGGAAAACGAAGCTGAAAAGGCCTTGGCAAAGGAAGCCGATAGGGAAGCTGAAGAATCCATGAGTTTTGGAATGGAAAGATTAAGCACGTACATGAATGGTCTTCAAGTTTAAACGATTCAGTACACAACAGTCTCTATTTTAATTTTAATTTTTGGCGTTATAATTTTGGTTCCATACGAAGTTTTATCATCATTAATAGGAATATGCATGTTTAATTCATGTACCGTTAGCTTACTGTCATTCAAGAAGACAATAACAAGCCTTTTGAGGTGCAATAAAAAATCCTTGCCCATACTACTTCATTTTTAGGTTAATGTGACTCCAATGTACAGACTATGAATAAAACGGATTTAGGATTGAAGGTAGGAAGGACAAAACTTTCGTGTTTCGATTTTTCGATAACGTTTTGACTGGGCTGAAATTGTTATTCCAACGTACGAGAGACATGTTTGTTTATGGGCTTATTGTATTCAACCCAACCTTTATACTTCACACGTTGATTGTACACCGTGTGAAGCATCTCGATCTTGTGTCTCCTACCGACCTCTATGTGGGATGGTCCATGAGATGAATTAAATAATGAAACGTGGTGTGTTGTCGATACATTCTAGTCATTGACTTTGCAGACTCATCGTTGTCTGTATGTTTTTCTGTAGCACCACGAATCGATAGATCATTTATTTCATTACTTTACCCGATGATTCATCATTCTATAAGTAGATCTGATATCTCATAGTGTTCTTCGATACAAAACAAGCTTATTTTTTCTTCCGATTCATTCTTTCTTGTTAGCAATGTCATTTTTCAGTGATCCTGAATTGTATCTCGTATGGGGACGCACCATGGGTTTGAAGTTTCATGTATTCAAGATTCAGGCGGCATTCGGTTCACCTCTTACATCAAAGTACTTTCACACCCACGAGGTATTAAAATTCTCTGAACATCTATCTCTGCCACATAACAAAGAGAGTGATTTTGATGATTTATTTGCTTACTTGACTAGAAATGATAAGTATGTGAATTGTAAAGGTCATGTCATCGACTGGTTAGCTCCAAACAATCAGAGTAGATCATTTACTTATACCTGGTCACATGAGTTGCTTAACTTGCCCAGCTATGGTGTACATGCTAGTCCTCAGCAGGGAAATGAGTCCGTTGCAAAAGTGGATCGTGCATCTATAAATAATGATCCAGATCGAGAGAAGGCTGACAAATTGGAAGCTCTTGAGAAGAGAGTATCAGGTCTACTCGAGCAACTGGATAGGGAGAAGAATGATAAGCAAGCTCTTGAGAAAAGGGTATCAGATCTGACTGAGCAATTCAACCAGGATAAGAAAGCTTTGGAGAAACAAGTTAATGAGTTGACATTGAAACTTGAAGAGTGCTGTGGTGGTGCTAAAGGTGGATCGGCTGATGAGTAGAATCAGTAAACCATCGGCTCATCGGTTTTAAAGGCCCAAGCCACCTTTGCTAATCTGTTTTAAAAGCCCAAGCCACCTTTGCTAATTTGCTTTTGTTTATGTTGTATGGCTACTGCCTACTTGTAAGTTGTAATATCTTGTTTCAAAATAATAGGTTTGTTTGTTGGTTCACTACTTTCGAGTTGGTCAGCATATAGTTGTTGTTATTAACCTGGTAAAAAGAATTTTATAACTAACATCATGATTTATGGTTAGTTATACATCAAAATCTTGATTTAAGATTGTTGATACTTGGTAATCTACATCAAAGCTTATGTTGGTCTTTGATTATTGTGTAGTTATTTGTAATTCAAAGAAAGAATAAAAAAAAAAAAAACCTGCAGAATTGAAAATTGAGAATTGCTTGATTTGTTGAGTATTAAATAGGGACAATGTAAGAATTTTTTGAGATTGAAAATAGTTATTTCTTACTACCTTTTATGGGTGAAAGTTTAGGTTTTTACCTTTATACTTACATTTGTAATTCGTAAAGATAAAACTTCAAATTTCATCAGTAATTAAATCGGAAAAACTTACGAAAATAATTTTCATAGCTGGAACCAATAAAGCCAACCATAAACATATAAACAAAAGGTAACGAAACCATATATATATAAAAAAAAAAGAGCATATGCGGAAGTTAACCACGAGGAATATGAAAATCAAATCATTATTTCATTATATACATATGGATTTTCACTATGTTTATTCAAATAAAAAAATTAAAAATGTTTATTCAAATAAAAAAATTAAAATGATGTTATATATTACCTTGTTTAATTAGCTTGAGATTAATAGTACTTAGGTGGGTGTTCATTTTCTTTCTTAGTTTCATTAATTCTGAAATCCCGTGATTTTAAAATCCACGATATTATTTCTTTTATCTCCTTTTAGTTTTCTTGTTTCAGTTTTACCTTTTCAAACTAAGGAATAAAGCAAGATCAGAAAGCATGAGATGTTTTTTTTGGTAGTCAAAGATATTAGCAATTATAATTCTTTTGAAAAGAAATTAACAAGTAGTTGATCAAGATAATTGAATTTTGAAACAAATAGATGGATTATTAGGTAACTTAGGTCTCAAGTTTAACCATTGTTTACAATTTCTATTTTATAATTAGTAGCTGTCACTACACCAAAACATCCGATTTGCGACGGATATACGCGTTGCAATGAATTTCACCAACGCGTATATCTGTTGGAAATATGGCGTAGCAAATTTGTGTGCAACGCGAAAATCCATTGGGAAAATTAATTTGTGCAACGCATAAAAACGTTGGTCAACATGTTTACCAACGTTTTTTGAGCAACGGATTCTTTAATTTGTGCAACGGTTACAATAATTTAGGCAACGTATTACTTTAATTTGAGCAACACTTATATACGTTGTAAACACATTTACAGGTGGAAAAAAATCCGACGATAGTTCCGACAGATTTCTACACCTGAATATATATTTTGAACCTTCATATACCACTGTAGAACAACTAGAAGACCCAATTTTTCATATGAACATATGGTTAGTCATCACAATCCATCAAGATAGATAATGAGAACCAAAACAATTTAATAAATAAATAAAAATCTGTATAATCTAAATTCATGTATTCAACCTTCATTACAAGACTAGGTATAGAATCAACCAGACAAAAAATAGAATCAACATGGCAACGCCTGGGTTTACGACTTGCATTAATATAATAATCTTGCCTGATTGTAAAATTAAATGTGGGTTAAGAAGATTGTGTCTACTTAACCATTAAACATTGTAGTAAACAAGGTGTTTGCAGGTTATTACAGTTATGGTATCCACTAAACCACAAGTTTCAGCAAGTTTGCTTCACAACTGAATCTTACTTTACAAACGCGAAAGCTAGAACCGAAGTTAAGAAATAGTACATGGAACAGATAAGACATGAGAGAATAAGTGACTAAGTTCTTACTCACTGCCCGAGTTTACTCGAATAGGGTGAAGATTTCCTGTTGCAGAGACTCCATTTACCACTTGACATCTAGAAAAACCAGAATTCATGGCATGGAGATGTGACTGACCTGCCACTGACATTGGCGGTAGTTGTGAAACAGGGTACCCCATAGGTAACTAGACTGGTTCTATTTCGAGGAGAATGACGTGCATGCATCCTAAAACAAGACAATGACAGCATCAGTAAATAAATGCAAAGAAACAAAACAGAAAAATGAGAAAAATAAAAAACGAAAGAGAAACCCTAAACAAATCGAACCTGGAACGACTAGCATCTTCGTACCCACTAGTTTCTGGACTACCACGGTGACGAGCACCGTGATCTCTTATCTGCCTCACAGGACTTGCACTTTCAGCACGATTTCTTTGTTCTCGTGTTACTCGCAGAGGAGTCTCTGTGGACTAAAGGTCCTTTAAAAATAATTACGCAAGTTTGTAAGCTGATTTACAGAATTAAATGTAGAATAAAAAGCTATCAGATGTGAAGCAAAGATACTGACCTCTTGTCATCCCCAGAAATCACTTTCCTCAAAGTTGGTGGGGACTCTGACCTACTTGGAGATTTTCCTGGTGAATGCAACCGAACAGGTACCTTGTGATGACCACCACTTTTCTTTGTTGGTTCCTGCTGTGGTAACCTCAAAGAAAGAGTTGATCTAGTGATTATTAGCAAAAGCAAAACTAGTCTACCACCGTTATTGACAACACAAATAAAGGTTATCTTACAAGTTCAATATCTCCACGAGACACTTTCCTGCTATCATTGCTGGATCAAGATTTAGATATTGAATCCGCTAAATGAGCATTCCTGGATGTGTTATTCGGCAGGTCACCCTGCAATTCCTGTGAAACATGGGCTGAGGATGGTATCTCAGAAGTGCTTTGCGTATCCTAAGAAAGCTTTTTTGTTGCGACAATCTACAATAATGCACAACAAGTTATACAAAATTATAATAAACATACAAGATTATTATCTACCATAAAATTTTATACTCATGTTCTTTTATTTTAGCCTGTAATTCACAACAACAACAAAAAATTCTAAAATGACAAGCAAACTAAGAGAAATACAAGAGACACATAAAGTACAAATAGTAGAACTTCAAACAAGCAGCAAACCTTTCTCTGCGATGAATAGGTTTATTGCACAATACTTCAATACCTAATAGAAGCAGCAGAAGGCTAACAATTAACAGGTTAAAAACCTTTTGAAATCTTCACTAAAATAATTAAAATAGTGAAAGCTCAACCAACAGTTCAATGAGTAATAGTTGACGTACCAATATCTTCTGCCTTCTTCAACTTTTCATTGATCATCTCTTGAGTTCGATGATCATGCGGAGCAAGAATAAGCAATGGAGACAAAGGTGGAGGAGCTGGAAGAGGTTGATGTAAAGAAGCTCTGTCCTTATTGAAGGCATAGAGAAGAAGCATTGCTTGTTTACAAAATATCAATACGAAACACAAATGTGAGAGTAAGCTCCAGAAACTTGACTTACAAAGTAAAATTTGCACAATAACCGAAAGTAACACGACAAGAAGAATTATATTATTCTTAAGAAGTCTAGATCACCTGTTTGTCTGCTCTCTTTGTTCTAAGTTCTTCCACCAATTCCACAGCACAATCTTACTATCATCCAAACCTTCAAGATCTGAAGATTCAAATAATTCAAGCATAACATTAGTGACAGGAAGGCCACTTTTCCAGCCAGTGTAAATACCAGGAACTTTCATGTTTGTGCTGTTTGAGCATAAATGAGAAATTACCAAGTTTATCAACTTCTTTTAAGTTCTCTGCAATTTGTTCTGATAACTCAAGCACCTCAGGTGACTGTAATGTTGGAAGGAAATAGAAAATTATATCAGAAAAAATAGAAGATGGATATGTATGTCCTTAGTGATCTGGAGGTGTTTATTTAAGAAATATCAATCACTTACATCACATACATAATATACATAGAGAAGTAGGGACTAGAGAGAGTACTTGGAATTCGTAACGTCTTTGTAAAGGGCAAGAGAAAGAGAGGTTCCATCCACATTGTACGACTTTATGGATGATTCTTTTGGTTACTTATGAGATTAAGCAATAGTTTGGAGTTCATTGAATTTCCTAATGACAAACCAAACAACAATAAATTAATAAGAAATTTGCCTCAAATAATTCTGCAATTACTTTGTTAGAGTTCTAAACTAACTGCAATTGAAGACCAACAAGAAATAATGCAAAGGGACACCCTTCACTTCTTGATACTGGCTCATAACATTGTCAAGCTAAATAAATAAAAAATCAATCTTCATCTATGGAGAATAATACAGATCAAAGTATAAGCTAGCTCCAGTATACATGCTACTATGCATAATCATCTAGTGCACACACAACCTCGCTCCAAATCAAAACTTAAGAATCTATACATGGACATACTCACACTTCTGGACAGCTCAATGCCAGCAGTTTGTTATTCTCCCCAGAGCACTTAAACATCTTACGAAACAACAACTATAAGCATGCATACATCTAATCAGGATATGACAAATATTCCAACACTAGTGTCTACAATTTATTTCTCAGAAACAAGCAATAACAAGCGTGGAAAGAAAGATTTTAGAAAAATCAGTCAATCGTTTAAACATACACCTATTGAACATCAACTTTAATTTACAAGCATACCCAAAATAATTAAAACCTAATAATGAAACTCTAAGAAGATTCAACCTTACCCAACCCTTATCAGCGAACACCAATGAGTTTCCAAGTACAAAGAACTTGATGCGGTTATCACTAGATTTATTAGAATCCAGATCACAAAGGAAATGACTTACCAAAAATCTCCATCAGATGTCCCTCATTCACATTCCTAGTGAGCTAATCAACATGCAACATTAAAGATTCTGGAGATGCTTTCCTGAAAACATAGTATGTTTAGTACAACAAACTTTATAAGGCTAAAACAATCCACACATTGAGTGAACCCAATACCATTATCAAGCTTTAGTAAGTTATGGACATTCAATTAAAACCAAATCCCTAACTGAAACATAAAACAAAAATATTCAGAAATGACACAGGGTGAAACTATGATTGGTACAAATAGAAAACCAAATTAAAATTTAAAACAAACATGAATCTCTTGCAGAGCTTCAACACATTTATTAACATATGTTGTAAGGGAATCAAGAAATTCAGATTGTGCTCCTTGTGAAAATGACATTAGCTTACCCTGCGGCAGCAACAACAAAAACCCCCAAATAAAATAAAAACCCTGCATTCAAAAACAAAATTTAAAAAAAAAACAATGAAACTCAAAACTACCTTAAGAGTACCTACACGATATGATGGATCTTCACCGCTCAAATCTTCAGTAAAATAAAATTAGATTCGGGTTTTCAAATGCTAAAAGCATATTCAAAAAACTAACTACAGTCTTGAGTTTTTGAGATTACCATTATTACTAGCAGGAAAACAAGATTCAATATTTGATTTAGGGGTTTTTTAGATTATCAATACCTTTTAAGAAGGAGAAAAAAATGGTTCACAATTGAGATTGAAAAAAGAAAGTGTTTGCAGATCGAAGAAATTGGTTACGGATCGAAGAAATTGTTGAAACCTTGAGATTGAATCACGGTTTCTGGGAGAAACGATTAGAAGGAGAACGATCTGGGGTTTTGGTTATGGTTTTGTTTTCAGGAACAAAATTGATTTTGGATTCTAGGTTTAGGAATTTTTTAAGATTTTAGATAATAGATCTAGATTTCTAGGTTTTGATTTTGTTAAGAAAGAGATTTGGGTTTGAGTATGAGATAAGGGTTTTGGTTCTCGGAAGAAAACTCTCTGCAAACAAGAAGAGGGAGTAAGAAACGAGATAATTTTAGGAATTTTCTAAAAAAATAATTAAAAAAAAATCAGAGATTAAATAAGAAGATTACTAAAGCCCTTAGAAATGTCCGATATTACGTAAATGCCGATGATGTCCAATGTATTTAAACATTTTAAAAACGTTGTTCCATTAATTTCATTTAACAAACCAATATTATTTATTTTGCGCAATGTATTTTTTGGTGTGCAACGGATATTGACGTTGTACCCTTATGCAACGTCAATATCCGTTGCACACCCCCGAATCAATATGTTGCAAAATGCAGGATATGGTGTAGTGCGTCGTCGAAGATGTTAAGTTTTGAAGAAAACTACTACACTAGGATTTAGTTTTTGTATACGAATTATATGGTCTTTTCCTTTTGTTTTTCTTTATTCTTTATTTTTTGTATATATTTTAACTATTTGCTTGTGTGTATTAATACCACTTAAATTATAAAAAATGTGTCATCAATTACAATACATTATATTGAAAATATAATAAAGAGATTCAATTGGAGGAAAAAAAAAAAAACTTCAGATATTCTTTAGTTGGATGTGGATAAATATTTATTGGAGGATAAAAAAAGCGAGATTGTAAAGTTATCTACCGATTGTGGATTAACCTCCCGATTATGACCTTTTTTGTCTTTTTGCGTCGCCCCTAAAAATGCTAAGATATCTTATTGGGGAAATAATTGTTTGGTCCTTTTTTATGTGGTCCAAGACTATTTGG
This sequence comes from Papaver armeniacum, assembly GCA_023531295.1. Lineage (NCBI taxonomy): Eukaryota > Viridiplantae > Streptophyta > Magnoliopsida > Ranunculales > Papaveraceae > Papaver > Papaver armeniacum. The sequence continues at coordinate 88,712 of JAJJWW010001124.1, read as the reverse complement.
TCCAGCGGGAAAACGCGCTTCCTGTTTGGTCCACAATTATTTGAAAATATTAAATAAACCAAAATACCCTTTCATGCATTCTTACTTATTTTTTTGTAGCAGTTCATTCTGTTTGATGAACTATCAGGCCTTTTGTAGATTTGAGTTCAATCTGCTTCATAAAAACTCTACACTTCATTATATTTTATGAACTTCATTACACTTCATTATATTTTATGAACTTCATTACACTTTATTAAATTCTACGAAAAATCGTTATTAAAAATAAAATAAAATCAGAGTTCATACTTTCAAATGAACACACAACACAAACTCCATTATTATGAATAGAGTTCATTCTTTCAAATGAACACCTGATACAACCTATATGAAAACAAAGTTCATTCTTTGAAATGAACACCTAATAATACCTATAAGAAACAGAGATCATTCTTCCAAATGAACACCCAATCAAAGTTCATTATTATGAACAAAAATGAGAGTTCCTTCGTCAAAATGAACACCTATCAAAAACTAACTTATTCAAACCTAGAATTGAGTTCATTCTTTAAGATGAACACCTAATAATTCAAGATCTAAAAATAGTGTTCATTCTTTAACATGAACATAGAATCCATAAAAATCAGAGTTCGTTTTCATCAACACGAGTTCATCTTCAATAGCAGCAGAGAAACCTAGCTATATCTCCATCATCTTCAACAGCAGCAGTAGCAGCAACGGAAGAGAAAAATAGAGTTCACTCTATTCAATGAAATTCATCATCATCATCGTCTGCATAATCTTCAAAACAGCAACAACAATAAAAGTTCATTCTAATCCAAATCTTCATCGCAAATCTTCGTTGTCTTCATCCTCTTCAACAGCACCGTCAACAACAAAAAGAAGAAAAACACACAAATCTTCATCATTCATTATCATGTTCTTCGTCTTCATCGTCTCCACCATCTTCAACAGCACCAGCTGCAACAAATCTTCATCTTCATCATCTGGAAATAATAAACATCAGCAGAAAAAAAAAATGGAGAGAAGAGAGAAACTAGATCTGAAAATAGAGAGGAGAGAGAAAGTAAATCTGAGAATGAGATATTTTCTACTGTTTTTTTGTATATATATGGTCCCAAAAGGGTATTTCTCCCACTATAAAATGGCAATTACATCATCCATGACGTCACCTTAGTACCAAATCATAAATCTACGACCAAACAATAATATATATTTTTTTAAAAAAGGACCAAACAAACCGTTTACTAGGTCAACCGGACCAAACTCACTCTAATATATTATTCGTAGGACTAATAGGTATTTCCTATTATTTTATCCAGAAATCCACTTATCTTGTATTTTTGGAAACAAAATTTGTTGGAATCAATTATCATAATACACTTGCCAATTTCTGATTTGGCCCCCATGCCCCAATTAAAAGCGCCCTCATAAAAGATTTATCCGCAATGGTGCAGGCAAGGCAGGTAGAACAAACAGTTTACAAGATCATGTTATCAAGCTAGATATGAATTACGTATCAAGTCAAGATAATTAAATTGTGATCGAGAAATCAATGATATTTTCCATTAAAACATACGCATATTATGAGTATGATTTTTCTAATGATACTACTGGATTGTCGATTAATGTTGGGCATCCACAATGCGTCTAATACGAACAGCGCCCCAAAATATAAAAGTTCGTTCTGCAGAAGGCTGTCTAACAAGCAGGTTCTTGCCTTCTTGGAGGTGAAAATGTAAGTCACACGACAGGATCAATTATTAAATGTTATCACACGCAAGTATATAAAAGCAATTGCACTTTTCCTCTTATGCCTCCTTGATTATTTAAGTATACTTTAGGAAAGAGATCACTTGATGATTCATTATCTCTCCCTATATATATATGTGTGATCTCTCCTTGGTGTGCCTGCAGGATAAGAAACAAGTTCAGGATCTCTTGTTTTCACATTTTTCATCCAACTTCCTTGTTAACATTATATATCTCTTTGATCACTCTCTTACAGTAACTATGTCGTTTTTCAATGACCCTAAGTTATTTCTCATGTCGAGAGGCGGAATATATATAGTCACCGTTCCGACAAAACCTGGTTGCCTATTTCGAGGAAAGGTTGGTAAATATGATGTTGAGGAATTGAACTTTTCTAAACATCTATCTTTGCCACATAACAAAGAGTCTGATTTTTCATCTCTATTTGCTTACTTAAGAGAAAATAACAAGCTTGTAAACTGTCAGGGTATTGTCATCAACTGGTTTTTGAATGATAATAATGTAGTTGCATTATCATGGTCACCCGAGGGGATTAACTTGTCGAGCTACGGTATACATGCTCTAGTTAGCCACCTGGAAAACGAAACTGATGCACGTAAAATTGAGCGACTTGAGCGAGAACGAGCTGAGGAGCAGCTAGCTTGCCTGACAACAGTAGTTAAGCTGGTCACGGAACAGCATCAGGAGAGGCTAGCTTACGAGAGACAAATTCTTGATTTGACGTCCAAACTTGAAAAATGCTGCGATTGTGGTGCTATTGATGGATCGGTTGATGAGGAGGAGCACTGGATGACTGGCCATGCAGTTCCTAGTAATTTGGTTCCTTTCGAGGAGCTTGATGTTCTATGTACATTTCCTAGGAATACTCCGTTGACAATCACTAAGGCGACCCCAACCACACGGGTTATTGGTGAAGATAAGTCGACTAATGTTAAAGTGAGCCGATTCTGCGGAGTGGTGTATCCAATAGTGATTGTGAAAGTTGACGAGTTGGTTCCCGACAAAGAAAATGCGAGGTTCGATCCAGATATTTGGGGTTTGTTTCAGTATAAAGGAACTTCTTATGCAGCTCGTAAGCCATTTGAGTCAGAGATGCTGTAGATCAGTCATTTGGTTACACTATGCAGGACGGGAAGGCTGAAACTATATAAGAAAAGTATAAGCACCCATAGCCTGTCCAAGTCTATTATGTAACTATAAATAAAATGTAAATCGATTTATAATTATAAATAAAACAAAATATGTAACTATAAATAAAATAAAATAGACCAGGGGCAGTGCAAGTCTGTGAAAATATGTGCAACTGTCACTGAAGGTCTAAAGAATTCTATTTATCTAAATATATCTTAATGAGTAAAGAAGTACTTCCAATGGCTGATTTGAATCTCCATGATCTACTAATCACGTGTACACTTTCTTTCTTTAACGAACATTTGATATAATCACTTTCAAAACCTTACCTAAATTCCCCATTTGCAAATAATCCTGCTCAAAGAATCCAAGGTGACACTTGTTAACATGTCACTTAACACCACATGATCCACATTTATTTATTTATTTATTTCATTACTTGATGATTCATGGCCATGAGTCATGATCATTGGCATATAAATATGGCTCTCTACATGGTATTCTTGGGCACCATGCCACCAAATAGAGCTTCTTCTTCTTCTCTTATTTTCTATTTTGTAAATATGTCGTTTACCTGACCAAAATTATGTGTCCGCGGACACATTATGCACTCAAGTAAACATGTCGTTTTTAAGTGATCCTGAGGTATATCTGGTATGGGGACGCCAAATGGGTTTCAGGTTTTATATAGGGGATTTTAATAAAGTGCCACACTTCCAATATCTGGTTTAAGAAAGTGCCACTGTTTTTTTTAAATTTTATTTAATGCCGCCTTTTCCATCTCGTTTTTCTCAAAAAATAGTTAACATCCGTTAGAGCGTATGTGGCAGCAATTCAGCTTAGTAAAAGACATTTATGCCCTCGAATTATCTCACTATAATGAAATCATCATTGCGAGTCATCAGCGAGTTAAGTCGGGAGTCAGGGCTAACTCAACAACATCAAGTTCGTCTTTGCCTTCTTCTCACTGCCCAAATTCAGTAACATACAGACCACGTCGAGCTCATCCGTTCACTGCTACCAAGCCAATGTGACATAACACCTCATTACTGCACAAGACACAACACCTTTCCTGAATAACCATCTCTTATTAGATTCCATTCCCTGTAATGTACAACATCATTACCAATTCCTTTTTGTTCTTTTGTTCACTACAACACCTTCATAAACCCATTGAGCCAAACATCTCATCCACTTATTTTGCACAATGATCATTTCCAAATCTAGCTAATCCTTGTCTTCCATGATACGTCACCAACAAACCCATTTGGTTCAACTAACACTTCAAGCAGCAACAACAACATCTGCAGCTTCAGTTCCTTCTACCAAACACTAGTAGGAACAACATCAATTGAACTGCAACTGCAATTGCCAGCCACTGTCAAGTCCTAAGCATACATCTATCCATCCAATCATCAGCATCACCAGGTTCATACTCAGTTTTAACAACACAGGGACCAATTCATCCCTTCCTGCAACATCTCACAGATCCACCAAATTTAACCACTAAACCCATCATCTGCAATTTCCGATTCTCAATTTAATTGTTGACTCGATGCAGTAACTCGTCTCAAAAATAACAACAACCTTTCAAACTTCATCACCATCTTGATTTCTAAGAAACCCTGAAATAAATCTCAAATCCCCTTTTTTCCCTCCTTACTCGAGATCAAATTCTCAATACGAATCTTCAAATCATGCAAACCCATCCTCTAATTTCTTATCATCCATCCCTAATTGAGTTTCTAATAAACTTTGAAAACCCTATTTCATTGATTTCTAAAGTTCCAATTCATCTCTTGAATTTCTTTCTTAAACAGCTTCAAAACATCAATCAACTGACGAATCTCACCCATTTCCAGTAAACACGAAAATCTGAATGGAAATCTCTAAAATCTGAAAATTCATAAAACCCCCAAATCGCGTTCTTCCCGAAAAACCCTAATAAACCCTAAAGTGAAGCAATCATGAAAACAAAAATTAAGTTAGTAAAGATCCAGAGGTGCTCTCGTGCTCGCCGGAAGAATAAGAAGATGAGTCTCGGGAAGAAGAAGGAGATATGAATCTTTTTCGCTTTTGTACGGGTGCAAACCTTTAAAGATAGAGAAGGATAGTTAGGTAATAATGACTTGACTTTTTCAATGACTATAGACTGATTTTGTGGGCCCTGACGGAATACATAACAGTTGTGGCATTTTATAAATTTTGAAAAAAACGGTGGCATCTTAAAGCGGAAATTGGAAGTGTGGCACTTTGTTAAAATCCCCTTTTATATATTCAGGATTCAGACAAAACCCGGCTAACCAATGGTGAGAGGAGAGTTTTGCAACTATGAGGTATTGAACTTTTCTAAACATCTATCTCTTCCTCATAACAAACAGAGTGATTTTGATAATTTACTTGCTAATTTTTATTTGACAATAAAAGGGCAAAATATATTGAAAAAGCTTCACTCATCATAAGGATGAATGTAGCAAGGAGAAAAGTTAGCTGTTTCCTATGACAGCATTCCAGTTACAAATCAAAGTGCTAAGGGAGTATCCCTCAAACAACTTAGTATGCACAGACCAATTAAACAAAGTGCATTTAACAGAAACAATGAGCTGGTTCAAGTTTCTCTTCTTGTTATTGTAGAGTCTACAATTTCTCTCCTTCCAAATGTTCCACCAGATAGCAAAAGAAAGAATTCCCCAAATCTTCTTCACCATTGAGTTGCTTTTTTTGTTCCTCCATTCCCAAATGTTTGTCTTCACACTTTCTGAGAAGACCCAGTTAGCACCAAAACTATCAAGAAAGTAGTTCCAGAGTTTCATAGATTCCTTACAGTGGAGAAACAAATGATTTTGAGATTCCTCAACATCTGAGCATAGCAGGCACTGACTATCATTCACTAATCCAGCTTTAAGCAGAATATCCAAAGTTGGAGGACCATTGTGACATAAAGCCCAAACCAGAAATGACACTTTTAAAGGAACCTTAGGATTCCAAATCGAGTTTGGAGATGACTAATTTACCCTTTTAACCTAATTAAAATTATAACGAATCTACAACTTCTTCTTCCTTTATTCTACAATTTTTCTTATTCTCTTCTTCATCAATTTATGATCATCTGAAACTGATCATATACAAATCTAATCAAAATCATCAAATTTTCATCGTCGTCGATTTATTGAATTTTTATCGTCAATTAATCAATCTTTGGTAAACAAACCCGTCCATAAGTATACCCGTCCATAAGTATTTTCCCACAAACCCATTACCTCTAATTCGTTTATGACTAGAAATAATGGAGAGAAGAGAGAAACTATATCTGAAAATAGAGAGGAGAGGGAAAGTAAATCTGAGAATAAGATATTTTTTACTGAATTTTTGTATATATATGGTCCCAAAAGGGTATTTCTACCACTATAAAATGACAATTACATCATCCATTACGTCACCTTATGACCAAATAATAATTTCTAGGAAGAAACAATAATATATATATATATTTCTTTTTTTAAAAGGACCAAACAGACAGTTTACTAGGTCAACTGGACCAAACTTATTCTAATACATTATTCCTAAGACTAATTGGTATTTCCTAATATTTTATCCAGAAATACATTTATCTTGTATTTTGGAAACAAAATTTGTTATATCAATTAATATGATAGATACTTGCCAACTTCTAATTTGTACCCCAAGCCCCATTAAAAGCGCCCCCATAAAAGATCTATCTGCAACGGTGCAGGCAAGGAGGGTACAACAAACAGTTTACAAGATCCTGTTATCAAGCTATATATGTATTCTGTATTCGGGACGGAGCCAACCCATTGCAAGGGTGTGTACTTGCATCCCTTGCCCAACTGGCTCCAAAGCATTTTAGGCCCTATAAGAAATTTTTTTCTACAAATAAGCCTATTTTACATTTTTGCACCCCCTAATATTTTTGGTTGCATGCCCATAACAAATTTTTGCCCCCCCCCTTCTCATGATTCTTGGCTCCGTCCATGTATGTATTACGTACCAAGTCAAGATAATTAAATTGTGATCGAGAAATCCACGATTGATAAAGGGGATATCACTATTGGCGGGGTGATGCCAGTTGAGCGATCCAACGGCCAGAATTTGTTAATATTTATTTGTCCTATATAAATGGTATCACCCCAAGTAATACTGGTATCTCCTTTATAAACCGTAGAGAAATCAATGACATTTTCCATTGAATGAGGATTGTCGATTAACATTAATTGGGCATGCCACAACCCGTCTAATACGAACAGCGCCCCAAAATATAAAAGTTTGTGCTGCAGAAGGCTGTCTAACAAGCAGGTTCTTGCCTTCTGGCAGGTGAAAATGTCTGTCACACGACAGGATCAATTATTAAACGCTATCACACGCAAGTATATATATAAAAGCAATTTCCCTTTTCCTCCTTGATTGTTCAAGTATACTTCACAAAAGAGAACCAAGTTACTTGATGATTCAGTTGTCTATCTATATATATGATCTCTCCCTTGCTGTGCTTGGGTAAGAAATAAGTTCAGCTTTTCTTGTTTTCACATTTTTCCATTCAACTTTCTTGTTAATACTATCTCTTTAATCACTATCTTACAGTAACTATGTCGTTTTTCACCGATCCTAAGTTATTTCTCGTATGGGGACGTCAAATGGGTTACAAATTTTATATATTCAGAATTCAAACAAAACCCGGTTGCCCATTTGTGCCAGGAGAGTTTTGCGACCATGAGGTATTAAACTTTTCTAAACATCTATCTTTGCCACATAACAAAGAGTCTGATTTTGAATCCCTCTTTGCTTATTTGAGCAAAAATGACAAGTTTGTAAACTGTCAAGGTATTGTCATCAACTGGTTTTCCGATGATCGAATTAGACGCAATACCTGGTCATGGTCGCCCGAGAGGCTTAACTTGTCGAGCTATGGCATACTTAGTCCCCAGGAGATCAAAGCTTCTGCACGTAAAAATGAGAAACTGCAAGCTCTTGAGAAAAGAGTATCGGATCTACTCGAGCAACTGAATCAGGAGAAGCAAGCTCACGCGAAACAAGTTCTTGAATTGACATCAAAACTGGAAGAATTTTGTGGTGGTGCTAAAGGTGGATCGGTTGATGAGGAGGAACACTGGATGACTGGCCATGCAGTTCCTAGTTATTTGGTCCCTTTCGAGGATCTTGATGTTCTAAGTACATTTCCAAGGAATACTCCATTGACTATTACTAAGGCGACCCCAACCACCCCGGTTACTGATGAAGACAAGTCGACCAATGTTAAGGTGAGCCGTTTCTATGGAGGGGCATTTCCAATAGTGATTGTGAACGTTGACGAGTTGGTTCCGGACAAAGAAAATGCAAGGTTCGATCCGGATATTTGGGGTTTGTTTCATAATAAAGGAACCACTTATGCAGCTCGTAAGCAATTTAAGTCAGAGATGTTGTAGATCCGTCATTTGGTTCATACGCTGTATATGCTGGCCCGGAAAGCTGAACTATATATGAAAACTATAGCTTGTCCAAGTTTATGTATTTTGGACCAGGATAAAATAAATGTAAATAAAACAAAATATGTAACTATAAATAAGATATATTTACTATCTAGTAAATAAGCACTTCTGTAACGAAGATTAAGGGCAGTGCAAGTCTGTGAAAATATGTGTAACCGTCACTGAAGTTCTAAAGAATTCTATTTATCTAAATATGCATGGGTTTTGTGTAACAATCGATCATTTATAAATTTTACTCATACACGAAGTGAACAAATTTTGTTGACTTGGCCGAATGTCACATCATTGTGAAGCCTTCGACGGCGAGGTCTCCATCGATCGGCTGGGTTCTTGCCTTCTGGAGGTAGATGTTAATAATTTATCAAACGTTAAGTAGTTGTTTCCAAGAAAGAGCATCATATTGACTAGAGCTATCTTCCACGATTCTTTTTCTTTCCCTCCATTAATGGGTGGTCAAGCTTGTGAAGATTGACATATTCGTGGTAGCTTCATGTGCTGTCGTCTGGTGGTGGGTATACATTATAATCATTGACTTGACCTGGTGGGTATACATTAAAGACAATCACATTATTATTTACACCGTCGATTTAAATTTACTTGATAATTGATTCATTTTGGTATATATATATATCTGATATCTCCTGTTGTTCTTGGATGCATACCAAATAAGCTTATTGATCTCTTGTTTTCATTCTTTTTTTTTCCCTTCTCTATGTCGTTCTTTATCGGTCCCCAGTTATATCTGGCATGGGGACGCCAAATGGATAACAAGTTTTATATATTCAGGGTTCAGACAAAACCCGGTTACCCATTTCTTCCAGGAGAGTTTTGCGACTATGAGGTATTAGATTTTTCTAAACATCTATCTTTGCCCCATAACAAGGAAACTGATTTTGAATCTCTTTTTGCCTACTTGAGCAAAATGGATATGTTTGTGAACTGTCAAGGTATTGTCATCAACTGGTTTTCGTCCAATAATAACCAAATTGAAGACAATAGTTATTCCTGGTCGCCCGGGGGCCTTAACTTGTCAAGCTATGGTATACATGCTCTTACTAGTCATCAAGAAAACGAATCTGATGCAGTTTTGGATGCATGTAGGAATGAACGAGATCAAGAAAGGGCTCAGAAACAAGCTCTTGAAACAAGACTATGTTATCTAAACGAGCAAAGAGATATGCATGTATTTCTTACTTTGTGCTCTTGTTTTTTAAGCTGTTTTTCATAAGTTGTATTTGCCTGGACACTGCTTGTGTGCCTTTCAATACAATTACTTTTGCCGATCCAAAGAAAGAAAAAAGAAGATCTACACGAGGAATTGCACCGGGAGAAGATCGGAAAAATATCCAACTTTTGAGTTTTGGTGTTTGTGTTTATGTACAGATGAGATACTTTTAATATTATACTGTTTTTGTTCTTATATGCTTTAGTTTTGCTCTGCTTTTCCTTTGGCGCGTGTTTGGTTTGTTGGACCTATTGCCAAAAGAGTGGGAATCCTGTTCCTAATCGATCTCTAATCCTCCCAGAAAACGGATTCCATTCGCTCCAACCAAACATAACATTATTTATAAGTCTTTTCTTATTAGAGATTATACGATTAAGCGGAAGCGGAAGCGGGTATCGGTTCATACCTAGAACTTGAGCTCCGATTGTAAACAAGGAACAGCAGCAGCAACAACAACGATCCAACACGACGATTTCGCAGGTACTACAATCACCAATGATGAGCACAAGCTTGTTTCACAGGCTAAGAACTTAAAACCTTTTTCTTCTAATGGTAACACTCTTTTGGGTTAGAGTTACCACTTTACTTATGGTAAACTTATGTGTGATATTGGTGGAATCACGTAACCCTTTACACATATGCTAGAGATGTTTATATAGGTTCCAAACCCTAAGGAATATGGAACCCTACCGGGCTTTCCACATACAATATACGACCATATTCGGATCCAACCCGAATATCTAACATCTCCCACTCGCACATAGTGTGTGTGGATTGTACTGAGAAGAAAGAAAAGTTCATATTAGTAAATAACCCTGCGGACCGGTAAAGGTACCTGCATTTTGGGAGCTCCATACTAGCAGCTCAATATGAGTCAGCATAGAGACATCAACCCTTTTAAAAAAAATGTTCGTATCTCGTAGTATCCTAGGTCCATCAAAATCTCATTGGTCTAGACTACTCTGATCCCTCGTAGAGCTAGTCTAACCCTCATGCTAGCTTATTGTAAATACATTCACACTTGTGTTGCAACTCCAGCAAGGCAACCCAAGTCGTCGACTGTGAATATAAAACATTCATGAGTTTGATGACCTTCCTTTCGCCCTATTGTCATGAAGTTTCAGAATCAACTGCTTTCCCAGATATGTACCCTTTAAGCCGGATCATCCATGGCCACAGGACACATACTAAAGTAGCAATCATCGAATCTTTACTTAATAACAAAGTCAAAAGTCGTAAGGTTACCTGTGTATAATCTAATTATCATACGGACTCACATGGTGAGAAAAGCAGGGAACAATTTTCGCACCTCCGTAGTGATCGCAAGCACGCATAATATGAAAATGCGCTAGAGTGGAGTTTTACTTGACTAAACAAGTATATGTCACAAACTCTTACACTCTACAAATCTTGACTTAGTCGCAACTCTTGCGCCTAATCCGAAATTTCTAGCTGCTCGCTTTCAACAAGCGCCGTGGAAGAGATTTCTTATTTGGCTATTCTTTAAGGTATGATGAACAGTAGGTACATTCATCATCGATCTTAAATATATAGATCTCATCTTGGTATTGCCAAGGCGATGCATCATCTCATCTTTGCTCGCTCTCCTTAGCGCCAAAAGGTGACTAGCTTAAGAGAGTAAGCCACCCATACCCGGGTGACATATTAATCAAGTTTTGACATAATGTATTCTCTATGCACCAATGTCGGCGTGTATATCCATGCCCATAAGTAAATAATCAATCATAACAATGAACCATTATCAAATTGTATTGATTATTAATAAATATCCATAAAACATATGCATCTACGATCATCATGTCTTAGAAAAATAAATAAATAAAAAAAGACATCCATTACCACCTACGTAAACCTAATGCCCTAACATGAGACATGAAAACATCCCTTGGTATAGGTTTAGTAAGGGGATCAACTATCATCAATTCAGAGGCATGTACTCCAAAACTATTTCTTTCTTCGCAAGAGCAACTCTAATAAAACAACACCTCCTATCAATGTGCTTAGTCTTTCCATGGTACTTTGGGTCTTTTGCATAAGCAATCATTGATGTGTTATCGGTGGGAATTTTCACCGCATCGAAGCGTGAGTGACAAATTCAAAACTTTCAAAGAACCTCCTTAACCAATTAGATTCTTGTCTGTAACGCAGCTTGACAAGCTACAAACTCGATTCCATAGAAGACATAGCGACAATTGACTGTTTCTTACTACTCCATGTGATGGCCCCGCCATTTAGCAAGAAAGCATACCCCGATGTGCATTTTTGTTCTCCCATTTCTCCATTCCAGCTTAGCATCACAATAACCACTTTGAGACGTAGATCTCAACCCTTGTAGCATAGCATGAGGTCGCTCGTCCCTTTGAGATACCTTAGTATCCTCTTGACCGCTTGCCCCGTGCTCAAAACCAGATTCGACCAAACCGACTAACTAATCCAATAACATAACATATGTCAGGCCGAGTACACATCATAGCATACATCGGGCTCCCAATTGCGTTGGAATAGGGTACCCGCGACATCCTCGTCTTTGTTCGGGGGGTATTAGGGCACATCTCAAGGCTTAAGTTCGACCTTTAGCAACTGGTGTGTCTATGGGCTTGCAATCTTTCATGTGAAATCGCTCAAGAACCCTTTTAATGTACGTCTCTTGTGACATACCCAAAGTCTCTTTGAACGATCTCTAAGGATCTTAATCCCGAGCACATAACTTGCTTCTCCCATGTCCTTCATCTCAAAAGTTGAGGACAACCACTCTTTGTGGCGACAACAATTTCCATGTTACTTCCAACTATAAGGATATCATCAACATATAAGGATAGGATAAGGAAACCTTTATCGGACCGTTTAACGTACACACAATGGTCTTCCTCTATCATCGTAAACCCATTGGAAACAATGGCTCGATCAAATTTTAAATACCATTGTCTAGATGATTGTTTTAGGCCATAAATAGATTTTTGGAGCTTGCAAACTTTGCGCTCTTGACCTTTAATCACGAAGCCCTCTCGGTTGCTCCATGTAAATTTCCTCATCTAGTTCTCCATTGAGAAATGCAGGTCTTAACATCCATTTGATGAAGTTCCAAATCCATATGTGCGACAATAGCTAGCATAAGGCGTATCGAGGCAATTCTCACCACATGGAGAAAGTTTCCTCGTAGTCAACACCCTCCGTTGGGTGTAGCCTTTCGCCACAAGGCGAGCCCTATATCTTTCATCTAAACCATCCGCATTGCGTTTGACTTTGAAAACCCATTTGTTTCCAATAGCCTTGCGCCCTTCTGGGAGGTCAACGTATTGCCACACACCATTAATCCTCATTGATTCTATCTCTTCTTTCGATGCAATAATCCATTTTTCCCTTTTAGCAGATGACATAGCCTCTTTGAAATTCTTAGGCTCTCGTCATCATGTGAGCAAACCATGAAACTTTCCCTCAACTCAAAAACGACGACGAGGGTCTTTTCCACGTTCACTTCTCCGAGATTAGGGTTCCGATTGATGGAGCCAATCCATTATCAGGTGGAACACTCCCACTTTCCCTAGGAGAACGAGGAATTTCTTCGCTATTCTCAACTAGACGAATTGGTGTGTCTTCCATCGACTCTTCCACCTCAAAGAGGCTAAGATCTCCCCCTACCTCGTTCCTTCTAGGAAAGTCCTGTTCAAGGAAATCTGCATCACGTGACTCAATCTCAGTTACACTTCCATCAGGATGCTCACCAATGAACACATGGCCTTTTGAGTGATCAGAATATCTGATAAAGATACACTTTTTCGCTCGAGGGCCCATCTTCCCATACCGATGAGAACTATTGTGTACATAAGTAGCTGAACCCCATGGTCGCAAATTACCTAATTCGGGTTTTCTCGCCGGTCCATAATTCATATGGGGTGGAAGGTACCGACTTCAAGGCACACGATTAAGGACATAGGCGGCAATAAGAATGATCTCCCCAAAAGGAAATAGGAAGATGAGCCTGTGCCATCATTGACCTAACCATGTCTAACAAAGTACGATTCCTTCTCTCTCGCTACACCATTTTGTTGTGGAGTACTGGGAATAGTCAATTGTCTCAGATCCCTTTTTCCTCACAATACCCTTTAATAGGCCTGGATAGATACTCGCGGCCACTGGTCGCTTCGAGAGCCTTAATGCTCTTATTTAGTTGATTTTCCACTTCGCATACATAGCGTCTAAGGCAGTCCAATGCTTCGACTTGTGGGATATCAAGTAAATATGACCATATCGCGTAAAGTCATCTATGAAAGTGATGAAATAAGAGGCTCCATGTCTTGCCTTAACGTTCATTGGGCCACATATATCGTAATGAATTAATTGCAAAGGCTCGTAGGCCCTTTTGGTCTGTCCCAAACGGTTTTCTAATGGCTTTCCTCGCAAGACAATGTTCGCGCAGTAGGCAAGGAGACTTTAGCGATGGGTCCTAAAAGACCTTCTCTAGCTAGCCTAGTCATCCTTTCTTGCCCTATATGACCTAATCTAGCATGCCAAATCACGTAATCATTATTAACATCCGAAGAAGATGCAACTAATGAAATAGATTTATTAGCATCATAAGAACTAGAATTGTCAATATCCAAAACCATAAAACCATCCGACATAAAACCAAAACCGTAAAACTCAACTGCCAAGCAAATCTTAACAAATTACCCTCAAAAAAGAAAACTAAAGCCTAGACGCAACATACTATTAATCGAAACTAAATTTCGTCGAATATCTGGAGCACAAAGTACATCATGGAGGATTATCGTGCGCCCTTGTCGCAGCATTTAGCATACAGTACCGATGCCAAGTACTTCTATGCTAGTTGTGTTCCCCATATAAACTCTCATGCTCCCAGCAGAACTCGACGATAATCTAGGAACCCTTCTCGGTCCCTCGCTACATGGCTCGGTTACTCCCAATCTACAACCCACAAATGAGGAGAATGAGCAACCAATGCTTGACTAGAAACAAAACATTCATAGCGAGGAATAGGCTCGTAAATTACCTTCTTTGGCTTAGTGCATTCACGAGAAAAGTGTCCTTTCTTATCACGCTTAAAGCATTTCATCTCGCTTTGTCTTTCTTACCAAAGACGCTTGCCTCTTTTTGCGCTTAGGAGCGTTGGTAGTGGACGACCCGATCCATCACGAGGATTCTTACCCGAAGAACCCTTACCCCTCTTGCGCTTAGACCCATTGGTCTTATGCGAAACAGACAAAGTAATAAAAATGTCAGAATCGCGCCTTAGCCGCTTCCAAGCGCTCGACTTCTAGTTCCACACGACGAGAAATATCCTCAAAAGTGCGGAAATTATCATTATGTGTCATGTTTTGCTTCATCTCGCTCCCAAGAGTTAGGTAACGCAACGAATAAATGACTTGTACCGTTGTTCATCTGTCAAGTGATGACCCTGCAGCCTCAAGTTCGCGTATCATTGACGACATTTTCCTCAAATGTTGCTTCATTGTAACATTCGGCTTCTTTTGACAAGTGTCAAACTTCATAGTTAAAGCGCAACTTAGCCACAGAGGTAACTCCAAATTTCTTCCTGACTGCCTCTAGCATGTCATGAGCAAACTGGTGGTTCTCAAACTCTCCAATGAGATCATTGTGCATTGAGCTCAGGATCATATGACGAGCACTGCGATCCTTCTTAATCCATTCTCGGTAAGCCTCGAGGTTGCGACGGTGTTGAACCGTCGTACCCTCCTCAAAGCCGAGGCATCACATGCTCAGCTTATTTCACGCAACCCATCATCATTCAAGAGAAAACGATCTTTCGGCGCCCGAGATGTTATAGTTGTCGCCATCAAGTTTTTCACCCTTGTTCAAATCAAAGAATGATGTTCTTGGAAGCCATTTAGTCTAACATAGCATGCGAAAAATAAGAAAACGGATATTAAACTTATGGCACTATACACATTCAAAAAATAACTTTGCAACATTAATCTAAATAAATAGCAAAACAACATTACAAGTCGCAAGATCGAAAATCGTTAAACTCCTAATCATCTCTCGCGCCACAAGTAATATTTTTCTACATCTATTTAATATATGCAAGTTAATGGTTTTTGGAATTAAACAAACTCAACCAAACAACCTCCCACTTAGTTCTTTTAGCATGTTATCAATCAAATTAATAATTCAATCAAACATGTTATCAAACCAAGATGATTACCTAATCAATCAACATGTTATCTAGATATACAATTGATTTATATGAATTCAATCCAAATACCATACATGTTGTATATTAAAGAAATCATACAATCACAACATAAACCATTCACATGTTATCACATGATAAAGCGATTTACCATATAATTTCAAAGAAACTCTATCATGTGAATCTAATTAGGTTCTCAAAATAGTTTTATTGAATTGAGCGTCAAAACCTTAGGGTACCAAAATTGAAGTTGATCCGACAACCACAAGATGGAGAAAAGTGAAAAACAAATTACTAGGGTCAATCCGCGAACCGAACCGAACTGAACCGAACCACCGACCAACCGCAGCCGACCCACCGGTCCGTCCTGGACCGGGAGCCGACCCACCGAGCCGACCGCGAGCCGATCCACGGTCCGGACCGGACCGCGAATCGACTCCACTGGGTCCGAACCGCGGCCGAACCGCCGATCCCGGACCGAGTTAACTCGCCGATTCTTAAACCGTGTAACTTCGGGATGTGAATGTGTTGACTCCTACTTGTTCATCGTCTTCTCTAAAATTCCAGCAGCGTACAGACGCGCATGACCAACTTTGGGAGACCATATCTCACTCATACGAGCTCCGATTCAAGCAAATAATATGTCAAAAGAAATCTCTCAGAGAGCACTATCTATCTATATTAATTTTCATTAACATGGATCGACATATATACATCAAAACAATCATCAAACCACTGCTCACAAACATGATATAAAACTAGGGTTTTTGCAATATCTTTCAAACCACACGTTCAAACGATACAAAACTTTCCAGGAGATCAATTTAATCAATAATGAACATACCCAATTAAATATTTCAAACCAAAACACCCTTATCAAGATCCGAAATATTTATACATCCATTAATGGTTTTTAACCCCAAAAAAAAACAAAAAACAAACAAGAACCCTAATCAGGATACTATCATGTTATCAGCAACTTTCAAGCATACAAAGCATGTTATATCAAGCACGAAAACGCAGCAAACCAATAGCTCATGATACCAATATTAGAGATTATACGATTAAGCGGAAGCGGGTATCGGTTCATACCTAGAACTTGAGCTCCGATTGTAAACAAGGAACAGCAGCAACAACAACAACGATCCAACACGACGATTTCGCAGGTACTACAATCACCAATGATGAGCACAAGCTTGTTTCACAGGCTAAGAACTTAAAACCTTTTTCTTCTAATGGTAACACTCTTTTGGGTTAGAGTTACCACTTTACTTATGGTAAACTTATGTGTGATATTGGTGGAATCACGTAACCCTTTACACATATGCTAGAGATGTTTATATAGGTTCCAAACCCTAAGGAATATGGAACCCTACCGGGCTTGCCACATACAATATGGGTGACCATATTCGGATCCAACCCGAATATCTAACATTTCTTGTTCTCATCGATCGTCCTTGATATACAACACGAAGTTCAAGAAGCAAGGGACAACAATAACAATGTCAGATTACCTTCCGGAAGAGCTTCTCCTAGAAATCTTTATAAGACTACCAAAGAAGTCTCTTTTGCGATTCAAAAAGCGTGAGCAAGTCTTTTTGTGCATTGTTGGATAGCCCTAGTTTTCGGAATATGCATCATGAGCATATTTTGAACAATACTAAAATTATATTTTACGAGAGTAAACGCGAAAACATGTATAGCATAGATTATAAGAGCTTCTCCAATGGTGAATGTGAATATTTCATATGTGGCATCACTTCTAAGACATCATTTGAGTAAAAAATCCTAAATATTAGGAAAAATAAAATTTTATCTCCAACCCATAAAGTTTTTTATTATTTGTTTACTTATTTGTAGGCATATAATTGGTTAAAATAATTTCCATTTTTATTTTTCATTGACTTTTATTAACAAAAGTGTGACTAGGATGGGAAGACATCCTCTAAGTGAATGTCTAAAACTAGAGGTTCATCTAGAGGATGTCTAAGTTTTATTTTGCCACATTATCTTCACATCAATGGGTTGGAGATAATTTTTTATAAATATTGTTGTGGATCCTACGTGGATTAGGACTTTTTCCTTCACACACGTTCCATTGGAGAGGCTCTAAGTCAGTGTCGTCTTTACTGCCATTGTCCACATCATCATCAACAATTTGTGAATTTATGGATCAGATGGATTACCCTACTATACCTCAAGATTGTGAAGTTGCATTTTTGTCGCTGCTTCATGCGTATTGCTAGATCAAAAAGTTAAGGTTTGTTTAATCTCAAAAAAGATCATGTTCAATAATTGTTTTTTTTTTTTTTTTTTTTTTTCATTTTTAGTATGTTTTTTCGTTGCTGGTCGACTAATCAACAATTTTATGATTATTAAGGTTTGTTTAATCTCAACACACATCATGTTCAATAATTATTTTATTTTTTTTCTTTTTCGTTTTTAGTGTATTTTTTTGTTGTTGGTCGACTAACCAACAATTTTATGATTATTAAGGTAACAAAAGATATCTTTGCACGGATTGATGGTACTGATATATTTACCGTACATAGGGGGATTAACGATTTTTTTTGGTAGAGTAATAATATTGTGATACCCAAAGATTAGAATTTGGTCCTTTGGTGCGCAACGACGATCTCTTTTCTAAAACCCCGGATACATTACATTCTCTGCCAATGCTAACCGCACTTTGTATACCGAATAATGAGATTCCACAAAATATAAGACCAATAGCGTAAAATTTCTTTAATATTCCTTACGAGTATATTTTTTCTTTAAGGTCAACATATTGAGGAAAAAAATGAAATCGATAAGTACTATCATTTATTTTCTTCTACGCATGAACCTTATCTGCATCATATCAAATACCATATAGTTGTACGCATTGTAGTTCAATCTAAAACAAATATTATAATAATCTAAGGTGTGTACGAGTGTTTTAGGCTCTCATACATACAAAAGAGCAATATTAGACTATAATGCGGTTGCTGCTAGATATGGCACATATATTGTGTAGCTAGACGTTTTGGAAAATATACAAAGATAACTGTGGTATTAGAATGCAAGCTTCTTATCCTATAAACAATTTTTGATATAATCACTAGGCTTATTCCTATGCACGTAAAACCATTATATTTATCATATATATGCACTCATTATGGGTATGCCAAATTGCCAAACATATATGCTTATATGTCAAATATCACATATATACAAACATAAGCTATGGAGTCGGGCGATAGAGACACCATCGCTCGATGGTCTTTCCATCTCCGAGCAATTTTATATATATGATATATAATTTCTCTTTCTCTCCTACTTCTTAATTATTCTAATATATTTTTATATTTAAAAGGTCCAACTAAATATATTATAACACTAAAACTTTTATAAATACCCCACCGCACAAACATAAATATATTTTTTATTCATTAGGGTCCCACCCAACATAATTAAATTTATATTTTTAATCAAAATTTGTCATGAATTTGGCATACCCATAATGAGAACTGGGACACAAGGTTTACACAATGCCTGATTCTACTTGAGAGTATAAGTTTTGATGAAAATGAAAATCTAACATATGTTGGCATTTCAAATACATCGGACGGACCAACAAATTTGAAAATTAACTTCATCAAGAAGAATAATTCACGGGATGTGCGTCAATACATATTTGAATAATACCAGATTATATTGTTCACCAACCAGTAGCCTACAAGAATGTGATCAGTGAATAGAAATCTATTATGATTTGGTTTTAAATTTGTTTCCTTTAGACTAATAATTTAGAGTTTCTCTATTATTCTTTTGCTGAACTTTAGGTTGTTTTTTCTTAAGAATAATTTTGTTTGATATTTTAGGAACTACAAGTATGCATATATTGTTTTGGTAGTTGTTTTGATAGATTTTTTCTAAGTCACGAATTCATTAGTTCCAACTTCCAGCATTATGGAGTGGTTTTTCCTGTCATATTATGGAGCGGTTTTGCAGATCATATGATGTTTTATGGAGTTAGCTAGCAATGACACCATTTGAAAATTCCTTATAAAGTTATTTAACAAATTAAGACCATTTTATTAACCTTAAGTTGATGAATACTCACAATTCTCATGGTGCAATTCACCCTTTACCCTAGCACTCTGTAAATGCATTGATCTCGCTAGGACCTATCACTCTTACCAAGTGTGCATAAACGTACATGTTCCAAATAATCGAGACCAAATATCTTTAAAATCCAAATAAAATATAGTTACAATTCTCAGTAGTCAACAAAATATATATGTCCAACCATAATTATCTTCTTTATATAAACCACAAATCAGAGGTTTTAAAAATATGATGGTGCGCATTTCGAAAGAAAACACATAATGGAGCTGAAAGAATTACGTTTTTATCTTCTTAAACTACTCGAGGAAAATGGTATGTTTTTTTCCTTTTTAAACTGCTTAGGACAATTAAATCATGTAAGTAGAAAACAATTCATGTAATGTAGCATCGAAAAGCTGTGTAAGAAGGTATTGAGAATTAGTTATCCTAACTACTACCTTCATACATTTGCATAATATTGTGAAGGAGAACAATCTAGAAGATTTTTTGGCAATATTTAATGATTTGAGGATAATAAATATATTTTTTTCTATTTGTTGTTCTTTTGGTTCAACATGGAAACCAAAACAAAGAGAAAATGAAGAATATTTATGTCCCAGATAACGATCGTTTCTTACAGGGACAGAGAAGAGGTGGAAAAATGTTTTACGGCCAAGAAAAAGAGGATGCACTACAAGAAAATGGGTTTATTGCCACATTATTTTGCCACACATCCATAAGTAATGTGGCAATAAGGTCTTTTTAGCCTCACTGCACAATAGGTGTGGCATTAAGCAAGATCTTTTGCCACATTTGTGAGTAGATGAGGCAAAAGATAAGTTTTTGCCTCATGTTATTTGACGGTGCCGCAATAGTATACGTTCTTGCCACATAAGTGAAGCTAAAATTATTTATTAATTTGTTTTTACATTTTTTTTGGTTTCACCTATTTGCCACCCACATTTTTCCTAGTTGCCACCCTTCTCACAATTTCTAAAATAATTCCACTTTTGAATTCTATTTTTCCTATTTACCACCTATGGAAGTCAAATTTTGACTATAACTGTTACCACTACTCTTGTTATCTTCTTCTTCTTCACTAATCTCCCAATGCATATTAAAACCCATTATCCCTAAGTTATAATTAAACACTATGTTATAATAATTCTTTATCACACATTAGACTATTAATCCTATGTTATAATTCTTTTTAATCATAGTACACCATAAACTATCATCAGAATCATGTTATCCTTAATTGATATTTTGGTGTAATTTTACATTCTTCATATTAATAGATTCATATTAAGAGATTATTGTCTTAGTCCTCGGTACTGGTAGTTGCAATACGATTTCCCAGAAACATCATAGTAGTCCTGCACACTTTGAACCTCTTGGATTGGTTTTAGAAATGTAGAGAACGATGCACTGTCACAGTCATGTTAAGAACAGTACATCGTCCAGAATTGGACGACTTTAAATTTTGAATCTTCTTTCCAAATGATTTTTTTTTTGTTGTATTTTTTTTTTTTTTTGTGGATCAAGGTGGCGGGATCATCTAAATTGTGACATTTTTAAAGTCTGACCAATATAAAATCAAATCAAAAAGATAGAAGAAGGTGATCGGTAGGTGTAGATGGAGTAGAAGAAGGTGTTTGCCGGTGGAGATGGAGAGAAGAGACTATTTTTAAGTTAGGGTTTTTTCCTTGGTTTATTTGTTGGGTAGTTTTATTGTTGGGTAGAAATAAAAAGTCAAAGAGGTTGTATTTAGGATTTTTGAAAAATTATGTAGGTGGTAAATAGGATAAGTGGAGGTGGGAATTAATGTGGGTGGCAAATAGGAAAAGGGTGGGTGGCAAATAGGCGAAACCTTTTTTTTTTCTTCTAGATTTCCCTCTGCAATTGAGAATGAATAACTAATTTCCATAATATCCGCCCACACGTTCAAAATTTTGGTATCTTCTCGCATAAAAAAACTTCCGGTCTTCTCTCTCTCGAAAAAAAAAAAAAAAAAAAAAGAAAGAAAAGAAGAAATAACAAACTCTCTCACCGACACCGTTCTCTCACAATCTTAGAAAACAACTTCTTCCTCTCAAAATACCTCTGAAACCTTCATCGCCTTCTTCCCAATTAAACAAAGTCTCGTCACTCTGAATGCCTTAATTTCTTCCTTCGAACATCAAAAGGTATAAGCCCTAATTTGCTACTTCTAACGTAGGATTGGTATCTCTCCACAGAGATCTGCATAACACCTCTCGTTGATTTGGGGGTTTTTGTTTTCGAGACTCTTCCAGAGACTTACAGCAAGTAATTTTTCACCTCTCTGGCTCTCTCCCTCTCTCTGAAATTTCAATTCCAAGATGGTTTTTGTTTATAATTTGGGTTTTTATGTTCTGATTTCTTTTTAGGTTTCTTTGATGGAATTGAAGAAGAGTAAGTTCTAAATCTCTATTTTATCCCTATAGGGTTTTCATTATTCTGTTATGGTGTGGTTTTGTGATCGACCACTGAGGAAATTCTGTTTCCTTAATTGATTTGTTCCAAAGGGGCTTTCAATTTTCACAATCATCATGATGAGCTCCAGAAATTCTTGCTTGACAATTTGTTATAACTTCTTTTCTGTAGTGTTCTTGAGATTTTTTTTTTCGAATTACGGTTTTGTATCTTGTTCCACATCCAGTTGAGAACATGCTGTAATCTGGTTATCTTTAAAGCAATGGTTCAGAAATTTTCAGAGATTTCCTTTGACTTGATTGTGTTTAGATGAGTCAATTTAAATTTCTTTTGGTTGTGCTAAGTCTGATATTTTCTGGTGTATGCTTGTTATTGTAGCACTAAAATCATATTTGGAATCTGTATGTAGATTTGTCTGATCCATTAAAATTTAAGAGTGGATGGTTGATCTTTATGAAAAGATTGAGACTAAATTGTCTGCATTGTATGATATGATTCAAGTTCGCTGCTTGGCTTTGTCATCCATGTATGAATCTTGTCATTAGTGGTGAGATAAACCTAGTGCCTTGTTTGCCATTCCTGGGATATTTGTTTCTAATAAGAATAGTGTTTTATATGGTTAATACTGGTTGCACCCTTTATTATTATTTGATTGTGAACTAGCTTTAAATGCAATTTACGGTACTTATATTGGTCATGTGAAATGATACTTACGTAAGTTGGTCTTTACAGTCACTCTTCAGTTTGCAACTTTGAAGTTATTCAAGGTTTATTATTTGATCTTAGGGTTGTTATTGTTATCAGATTTGTCTGTGTATATCAAGTAAACATGAGTTAGTTAGGGGAACATGAACCTCAAAAGATCAACAGTTTTCTACTGTAACGGTATTTAGGTTTCTTTCTGCTTGCATGTTATTCAAGGTTTATTATTTGGTCTTAGATTTGATCGTTTTGGGTTGAGGTTTTTATCATATTTGTTTGTGTATATCAAGTTAAGAGGAGTTACTTAGGCATTTCTTTCTATCTGCATGTTTAGCACCAACTGCCATTGTAAACCTTGTCAAGAATGGGAATGTCATATGCTACAAGGCTATGTAGTATCTATTCTAATGGACTTAAAATTTATGAACATTTTACTCATAGGAGATCATATCCTTTAACCTAAAAAACATCTGATATATGTAGGTCCAATGAGGGAACCATCTGGGTTGGATGAGGATGGTTACCGACAACCTATCAGTGATGAAGTGTTTGTAAATGTAGTACCTACATGCTCCAGTTCGGAAACGAAATAGCGAGAGGAAGATTCTGTTAGGCGGATGAGGGAACAAGATGGGGAACAACCTTGCATACATGGGCAGTAACTATTGCACCTTGGCAGCAACCTTGCATACATGGGAAGTAACTACTGCACTTTGGCAGCAACCTTACGGACCTTTGGAGCAGCTCAATAGATCTTGGGAGAAGCCTTAGAGATACGAGGAGAAACTCGTTAGACCTGGGGTGCAGCTGTAGAGATCGCAAACTGATTTTATCTCTTCCTTGATCTTTAATTCGAGCTCGCATCGAAATGCTTAAGGTATGCATAAAAATCTGATTATCTACCTTATATGGAGCTGTCTGTGTAGCAAAAGGCGGCGCCAGCAGGCCTAGGCGGCCGAAGGCTGCCTAAAATTTTAGGCCTTTTTGAAATTAGGCGTTTTGAGGCCTAGGCGCCGATTCTGGGCCGATTTTTGAAAAATCGGACTGGGCTTAGGCGGCGCCTGGGCTCTTTGTTAGAAAACAGGTTAATTTTTAACGCTTGGGCTTAGTTAGACAACTGTTTTTACCACCCCAGCTAGGGTTTATAACTGTTGAGATTATTAGTCCCACATTGTCTGGGCATCTAAAATCTTGCGGTTTATAATCTATTAGGGCCTCTCCACTCATTGCCAATTGGTTTTGAGTTGGATGTCCGTATTCTAACATGGTATCAGAGCATACTATTTGCGACGAGTCTTTGACCGCGCCTTTACTCCGCGTCACCCGATTTGATTGTCCACGTGTTAGACCCAACGAGGCTACACGTGAGGGGGCGTGTTGAGATTATTAGTCCCACATTGTCTGGGCATCTAAAATCCTGCGGTTTATAATCTATTAGGGCCTCTCCACTCATTGCCAATTGGTTTTGAGTTGGATGTCCATATTTTAACAATAACAGTTTTGAGTTTTCTTTCTCTCCTATCGCGCCTCCTTTCTCCTTTTCTTCTTCTCTGCAGCCTCCACTCTTCCTTTCTCCTCTTCTTCACTGTTTCCATCAATGGATTTAGCTTGGGAATGGGGGAAGCTTATAGATCCTACTACCCCAGACAAAGTTTGTTGTGTGCTTTGTGACCAGAAGATGTCAGGGGAATCCATAGGTTAAAGCAAGATATTTTACATATTTCTCGGGAATGTTATTGGATGTCCTAAGGTTACATTGAGATTCAAAATAAAATAAGCGATCAAATTGTTGCGACCTAGTTCAAGAACCGAAATCACCGACGTTGTTTTAACTTGAAGTTGAAACTACTTAGGAGTTCTAGTAGAATATGATTGTTTTTCATGATGTTGTTCTTATCTTAAACTTCTAGGATTTATTACTGTGTTGTTTTAGGCACTCAAAAACTTACACTAGTAAGTAAATGAGGTATGCCACTGGTTGTATTAGCGAAGTATAACTTTTATTGAATGCTAATACATGGTTCATCTCCCCTTTATCTCTTGCTAATGTAACATGTGTTTATTTATTTTTTCCCGCCTAGTCCCCGGCTAGTCCCCGCCTAGTCTTTCCAGTCCCCAGTCCCCACCTAGCCGCCTCACACCCGCCTAACGACTTTTGCTACACAGGGAGCTGTACACGTAGATTATTATATTGATGACATCAAACACCACATAGCTACTGTTGTTCAACATATATGACGTATAGCCCAACAGTTATAGGAGGAAGCAGTCTTTGAGGTGCTTCAATAGTAGCAGAAAGACATTAGCTTCTTGAACATGCCTTATGTTAAATAAACAGAACCTACATAAAAGTTAGTAAACTAGTATAGTAAATAATATTCTCTCCAAACTTCCCAAATCTATTGTCTTTAACAAGATGCGCGTTTAATCTATTGTTTGGCAAAAATAGAAAATCCGTGTTCGGAGCCCTCATAGAATTCGAACACTCTCTCTTAACTAACACGTAAAATTGTCGGTATTTTAGTATGATACTTATCTGCATGTGTGTATGATATTTCTAGTACAACTCAAGCTTCCATTAGACTTGACAATATTCTGCCATTTCCTGATTTCTTTTGCCATGGTGGTGTTTGTTTTTATTTGCTTAGCAGGAACGAGGCAGAGGAATAGACAGCTGGGATGGATTTAGCATGGAGTATGTCTAGTTTGAAGTATAAAGTTTCTACACTTCTTAGTGGCGCTGTTAATGATAAAAGTCGAAAATTGTGTAAATTAATCTATTTTTTTTTCTTCTTATGTAGGTCGCATAACCCTACTTTGTAACATACACTTTTTCATAATTATATATTTCGATTTCTTTGTTTCAATTCAAGTTTTACTTACGAAATGCTTTTATAAAAATTTGTTTATTGTGTACAAATTTTACATGATTACAATGATCCCTAAAATTTGCGGCAGGCAAGTGTTTTCTTGCAGCACTCATGTGGTGTGGCGAAAAAGTTTTTAAGGAAATTTAATTAAAAAATAAAACCTTTTGCCTCGCGTTATAGCCGCACAAGTTTGGTGTGGCAAGAGATTTTTCAAATTAAATAAATAATATAAAAAAACAATAATTAAATAAAAAGTTACCTTTTTGCCTCATGTTATTGCCTCACCATTTGGCTGAAGCAAAAACCTAGCTATTGCTACAGTGTATTTAAGGTGTGTCAATAATTTTTTACCACCCAGGTTGTTGCCACAGGTGTGGCCAAAAAAATTATGTAGCAAAAGGTTTTTGCTACATGAAACATGGGTTGTTGCCACATGAGTGAGGAGTTGCAATACACTAATTTTCCTGTAGTGATGTCAAAGAATACTAAAAGAGTTTCATTTTCAATGCATTGTCTCCCACAAAATTCATATCTGTTTTAGCTTTTTTTGTTTTATTTTTTTACGCACCAACTTAAATATTAGCTTATTGCTTTTTACCATTTTTTTTTTTCATAATTTTTAGGTTTTGGTAGAAATTAGTTTTAAACATGAGTCCAATATTCCACAAACAAGAAATAAACTCGTGCATCGCACGGGTGATAAACTAGTAATAGTTTTAGAAGGATTAGGGAAACACGAAAGAAAGACGGGAAACCAACCAAGGACGTTTTTATCTGTGGACCGTAAGATTATCTACAGCGCCCCTGTTCGAGTACCCCATCAAAAGAATATGTGGACCGATATTGGTCATATTGACCTAAACTAAGTTAGACCTTCACTTTCAAGTCTTTTCTTGTTAGGGTTTTACAACTTGTTTGCAAACCTGGTTCTCATCGATCGTCCGGAACTTGAAGAAGTAAGAGGCCTCTGCAACAATGTCTAACTACCTTCCGGAAGAGCTTCTCTTGGAAATCTTCTTAAGACTACCAAGGAGGTCTCTTTTGCGATTCAGGTGCGTAAGCAAGTCTTATTGTGCGCTATTTGATAGTCTTAGTTTTCAAAATACGCATCATGAGCTTAGTAACATAAAAAACAATACTAGAATTTTGTTTTCCGACGATAAACGCAAAAACATGTGTAGGATAGATTATAAGTCAGTATGTTCTTTATTGCCATTGTCAACATCATCATCAACAACTTGTGAATTTATTTATCGGAAGGATTACCCTACTGTATTCCAAGATTGTCAAGTTGAATTTTTGTCATCATGTAATGGCTTGGTCTGGATAAAGCGTACTACAAGTAAATGGGATGATGAATTTTATATTTGGAATCCTTCAGCGGAAGTATACAAGAAGATACCCATGCCACGAGAAGTAGACATTGATGACATAGATGGCTACGGATTTGGTTATGATTATAAGACTGGCGACTACAAATTGGTAAGGGTTGTGATCGACTGGGATTCGATTCAGTGTGTTCTGAAGTTGATGTCTACACATTAAGCTCAAATTCATGGAAAAACACTCAAAGGATACCTTACTATCTTTATGATGATAAATATGCTGGTACGCTCTTTAATGGAGCTCTTCACTGGATTGCGTTTACTACTGGAAATGACAACTTCACTTCACTAGTCTGTTTTGGTATTGCCAATGAGAGATTCGAGAAGGTACAAACACCTATGCCATGTCCAGAAGAACCTTTGAAGGAAGATATGTTTGTGGGAGTATTGGGAGGGTGCCTATGTTTAGTTTTTCATGTTTTTAATGTCCGGGTTGATATATGGACGATGCAAGAATATGGAGTGCGAGAATCTTGGACTAAAAGTTTTTCCATTACAGAGGAGTGTATAACTAGTAGCAAGTATTTGGAGTTAATATGGAGTTTCAAGAACAATGAGATTTTATGGGAGGTGGATGGAGGATTGGTGTTATATGACCCGAACAACAGAAAATATAGAAACCTGACGTTGGATTCTTATTTATCTGACAGGCTTGCTGTAGCGCAGAATTATGTGGTTAGTTCCATTCCCTTTTATTGAAGGAGAAGTGAAGTACGGCAATGTGATACATGACAATCATCCGGCACAACTACAGTATCGATCTTGTGTTCCCTTTACCAACTTTTGTTAAGATTATGGTATTGGTTACTAGCTGCATGCAGCCAAGTCCTACGTAACTGAGGCATCATCGTGTATATAGATCTGATATCCCCTGGTATTCTTCGATACCAAATAAGCTTAAGCTTCCTCTCTTTTTTCATTCCTGCCCAAAGATTTTTGTCAACACTACCATCTTCTTTCTCTCAAACTTACTATGTCGTTTTTTAGGGATCCTGAGTTATATCTCGTATGGGGACGCCAAATGGGTTTGAAGTTTTTCATATTCAGGGTTCATAAAAAAGTCGGTTGCCCTCTTGTGCAACAAGATTTTTTCAAGTATGAGGAATTGAATTTCTCTAGACATCTATCTTTGCCCCATAACAAGGAGACTGATTTTGCAACTCTGTTTGCTTATTTGGGTAGAAATGACAAGTTTGTAAACTGTCAAGGTCTTGTCATCGACTGGTTTCAAATTAATCACAGCACCTTCACTTATTCCTGGTCACATGAGTTGCTCAATTTACCAAGCTATGGTATACACGCTCTTATCAGTCAACGGGAAAACGAGTATGCTGCACAGTTGGCTGCGTGTATAAACGAACGAGAT
Source organism: Papaver armeniacum (assembly GCA_023531295.1). Lineage (NCBI taxonomy): Eukaryota > Viridiplantae > Streptophyta > Magnoliopsida > Ranunculales > Papaveraceae > Papaver > Papaver armeniacum. The sequence continues at coordinate 60,020 of JAJJWW010001124.1, read as the reverse complement.
CGAGAAAGGGCCGAGAAACAAGCTCTTCAAAAAAGATTGACAGATCTACAGGAGCAGTCAAACCGGGAGAAGCAAGTTCTTGAGAAAAGACTATCGGATCTACGTGAGGAATTGAACCGGGAGAAACAAGCTCATGAGAAACAAGTTCTTGATTTGACATCGAAACTTGAAGAGTGTTGTGGTGGTTCTAAAGGTGGATCAGTTGATGAGGAGGAACATTGGATGACTAGCCATGCAATTTCCGGCAACTTGGTTCCTTTCGAGGAACTTGATGTTATATCATTTCCAAAAAATACTCCGCTGACTATCACAAAGGCCCCAACCACGCCGGTGATCGGTGAAGACTATTCAACCAACGTTAAAGTAAACCGGTTCTACAGAGGGGTGTTTCCGATAGTGATTGTAAACGTTGAAGAGCTGGTTCCGGATAAAGAAAATGCAAGGTTCAATCCAGATTTTTGGGGTTTGTTTCAGAACGACGGAAAGTCTTATGCAGCTCGGAAGCCATTTGAGTCGGAGATGTAGATCGACATACAAAAAGAAACCTTTGGAAGGATCAGGCTTTGTTAATTTGCCTTTATTTATGTTGCATTTTGTGTATCCGGTCAGATGAGTTGATACAGTCTATCAGACATGTATACACTCTTTTTGTTCATTTGAGTTCACGATCATGTTTGGCTACTTTATTCTGATCGGTATAACATGGTCACAAGTTATATCTACGATCTGGATGTTACATGCAAGGATTATTGAGTCGCCAATTGTGTCTATATAAAATTATTGAGTCGACAACGATTCTTTGGCTTCCGGGATCACAACTTTCCTTCGAAAAGACACATCCATTGGGATCATCGGCCCTTGAGCTTAATCTACTGAAAGAAGAAGCCATAAAAACATAGCCAGCATTGATTTCAACATCATGTTCTTTCACATTAGTCTTCATTTCCCTATTCAAAGAAGAAACACCAAAGTAGGTTAAGTCACACACTAACCTTATACAGACACAATACGAATCAGATGAAAAAAAGTAACATTACAGTATTTACAAGGGGTGCAAGGAAGATACAACCAAGAACACTAACTAGGGGTAAAAAGAAAAACCTACTGTTAACTAGAAAATCAAAAAATAATATGACCTAACAACTAGCTAAGAATAAGAAGTATTCCCAAATAAACTAATATTAACTACAGATCCAGAGAAGAAATTGATAACTTATGATATAAACGTAGACAACAGAGAGGAAGTAAAGACTAAATTATGTAACGGATACTAAAACGCAGTTCCATATGCATCGAGCTACACTACACAAAGATAAGGACAACAAGAGGAAAAAAAGAAAAGGTTTACCTAGGGGTTTAGTTAGATCATTAGAGATAGGGTTAGGCACTGAGGTTAATTTCTTCATTTGGACCACTACCTCGAAGGCAAATTAAACCACCAATAATTAAAAAAAAAAAAAAAAAAAAAAAAAAAAATAGTACACATAGGAAAAGTTCTGATCAAACTAAACAAGGTAATAGGCAAAAGGTTGCAAACACGCAAACACAACAGGAGGAAACCCAAGAGTCCTTAAAGGAAATGGTTACAACCCATTTCAGAAAAAACTCCAAAGGAAAGAGCGAGGCTCAAGAAACAACAAGAGAAGGAGAAGAAGGGAACAGAGAGAAACTTTAACAACATTACAAGAGAAACCACAGAACTGGAAGCACTTAAGAGTCGAGCAAAAAGATACAAAAGGGAAAATAGCCAGAATACAAAGAAGAAAAAATACAGGTCTAAATTGAAACAACTATCGATTAACAAGTGAAAAATAAACAGTTCAAAATACCAATCAAAAGAGGCAGACTCCTTCTACCATTGGGTTTCACATTTTCACTTCTTTTTCTTTAATCATGTGTACCCTTTCTTTCTTTAACAGACATTAAATATAAAACACTTTTACCTAAATTCCTCATTACTAGCAAATAATCCATCTCAAAGAATCCAACGTGACACTTGTTAACATCTCATTTAACACCACTTGATCCACATTTGTTTATTTGTTTCCTCATTACTAGCAAATAATCCATCTCAAAGAATCCAATGTGACACTTGTTAACATCTCATTTAAGACCACTTGATCCACATTTGTTTATTTGTTTCATTACTTGATGATTCATGGCCATGAGTCATGACCATGGGCATATAAATATGGCAGATATCTCTCTACAATAATCTACATGGTGTTTCTGGTTGGGAGAAAAATTTTGATGGGGGCGTTTTTTTGAAAGGGACATGGGGATAAATGATATGTTCACACATGTGTTTGAGTCCCATAAATTTTGTTTCTAAAAATACAAAAAAAGTGTATATTTGGAGAGAAACTTTGTTTTCTTAATTGGTGTTGATATTTTTGGAAACAGAATTCATGGAAAGTGATTATATTTTATGCCAACTTTGAAAAGCTACAAGAATCGTTAATTTAAAAAATCAATAGCATCCCTCAGAATGAAACTAAAACTTGTGGAGCCTATTACTCTCTTTTTCATTGGCTCGGACAAAAACCATTAATGTCCATGGAATTTGGTGATATATGGCGAAGGTACAACACTTTAGACAGTCAGAAACTCCACCTTAAGAGAAACTGCAGTGGGGAGACTATAATCAAAGACTAAAAACCAAAAAAAATTGAAAAAAAATGGGTTTACTCCGTGGCACGACGTTACGGTGGGAAAACCAAATTTAGAGAAGTTGCACCCCACTTTTTTTTTTTTTTTTCCAGGCGCAACCTTTAAACTTCGCCCGACCAAATATAGTTTGATTTTTGGTTTTAGTATGGTATTTGCTCTTTACTACGTTCGATAGCGTCTGTCTTTTGGACCAAATTTTTAGTTATACTCGTCGACTGTGGTTGCTCTAAGGCTAACGGGTAGACTAAACTAAGTAACAAAAATAGAAGATGAGTAGACCACTGCATCTGTAAGGCGATTGCAGAGAGCACGAACACTGAGCAAGCTCGGTAGCGGAATGTACGTCAGACATTATGCTTATGCATGCAGCTTATCCTATTAGGTTGGCAACTAAGCATAATTACTTTCAGGTTATGGGTTCCAAGCCAAATATAAATTGTCGTTATAAAATCTTCATTTGGGACCATGGTTTTTTTTTGGGATCATTGAAATATGATTTTAGGCATACAAAAATCTTTTAGGGCATACCAAGTAAAGACAAAAAAGGAGTGTAAATAGCAAAATCACAAACCCCTTAACCAAATATTTTTGGTAATGACAAATCTGCCCTTTTAGGATTAGTGTTAATACTAATGATTAGTTAAAATAATTCTGATTAGTGATTAGTTTTAGGATTATTTAGTTATTAATTTGTGTAGATAAAAAATTTTGAGTAAGAAAAAAAAAAAGTTAGTTTTTTTTTAGAAGGAGAAGGGGAAAGTGAGAAAAAAAATTGTGTAGACTATTTAGTTACCCTTGAATTATTTAGTTACCAACATATCTTATGTTTAATCTCACTTTTGTAGGTTAAAATCATCAAAAGTCTGTGTTTTTTCACTAAGGTTCGGCGAGTCTGGATGAACAGTTCGGCTAGCTAAAAGTGTTGATTAAGAGCCGAACCTACCTTGTAGACCAGAGTTCGGCTTGGTTCGAATTGTCCTAACAAGCCGAACCCTACACTAAACTGTCTGGAAGAAAAAATGTTTAGGGTTCGACTTATATTTAGAAATTCGTAAGCGACGAACCTGTTGGAAACACATTGTTCGGCTATTTGAATAAGTAGAATATAAGCCGAACCTGATCATGTACATTTCTGTGTTAATAATTTTGTATTGGTTCGGCACATATTGTGAATATCTGTTGATGGTGGTTTTTAAACAAGGGGTAAAATCGTAAAACCCATGACCTAGTGTTACCCGTAACACATTAACTAGGAGCATTTAACTCAGGTGTAAATAATTAATTAATAGGGGTATTTTTTCAAAATACCGATTAGGTTTTCAACACGTAACCCTAATTCCAAACCAAGCCGCAACCGCGCACCATGGCAACAATGCCAAACCAAGCCGCATATCACGCACCATGGCAATAATGCCAAACCAAGCCGCATATCGCGCACCATGGCAACAATGCCAAACTAAGCCGCATATCGCACCATGGCAGCAATGCTAAACTAAGCCGCATATCATGCGCACCATGGCAACAATGCCAAACCAAGCCGCATATCGCGCACCATGGCAACAATGCCAAACCAAGCCGCATATCACAGACCATGGCAACAATGCCAAACCAAGCCGCATATCACGCACCATGGCAATAATGCTAAACTAAGCCCGATATCAAGTGGCACCATGGCAAAGAATGCCAAACTAAGCCGCATATCAACGCACCATGGCAACAATGCCAAAACTAAGCCGCATCTCTCGCAGACCGTGGGCGAAATGCCAAAAACTAAGCCGCATATCATGCGACCGTGGCAACAATGCCAAACCAAGCCGCATATATCACGCACCATGGCAACAATGCCAAACCAAGCCGCATATCACAGCACCATGGCAGCAATGCCAAACCAAGCCGCATACTGCGCACCGTGGCAACAATGCCAAATATCCAAGCCGCTATGCCTTTGGCCCACGCCCAACATAGCGCCCTAGGTTTGCAAGACTTGCAACTAGGTCAACATGGCCGCACGTGCCCTTGGCACATGCCAACACGTGTCGCAAGCCATACTTCCAAGCCGCTATGCCTTTGGCCCACGCCAAACATAGCGCCCTAGGCTTGCAAGACTTGCAACTAGGTCAACATGGCCGCACGTGCCATTGGCACATGCCAACACGTGCCGCAAACCATATTTCTAAGCCGCTATGCCTTTGGCCCACGCCAAATATAGCGCCCTAGGCTTGCAAGACTTGCAACTAGGTCAACATGGCCGCACGTGCCATTGGCACATGCCAACACGTGCCGCAAGCCATATTTCTAAGCCGCTATGCCTTTGGCCCACGCCAAATATAGCACCCTAGGCTTGCAAGACTTGCAACTAGGTCAACATGGCCGCACGTGCCATTGGCACATGCCAACACGTGCCGCAAGCCATATTTCTAAGCCGCTATGCCTTTGGCCCACGCCAAATATAGCGCCCTAGGCTTGCAAGACTTGCAACTAGGTCAACATGGCCGCACGTGCCATTGGCACATGCCAACACGTGCCGCAAGCCATATTTCTAAGCCGCTATGCCTTTGGCCCACGCCAAATATAGCGCCCTAGGTTTGCAAGACTTGCAACTAGGTCAACATGGCCGCACGTGCCCTTGGCACATGCCAACACGTGTCGCAAGCCATATTTCTAAGCCGCTATGCCTTTGGCCCACGCCAAATATAGCGCCCTAGGCTTGCAAGACTTGCAACTAGGTCAACATGGCCGCACGTGGCATTGGCACATGCCAACACGTGCCGCAAGCCATATTTCTAAGCCGCTATGCCTTTGGCCCACGCCAAATATAGCGCCCTAGGCTTGCAAGACTTGCAACTAGGTCAACATGGCCGCACGTGCCATTGGCACATGCCAACACGTGCCGCAAGCCATATTTCTAAGCCGCTATGCCTTTGGCCCACGCCAAATATAGCGCCCTAGGCTTGCAAGACTTGCAACTAGGTCAACATGGCCGCACGTGCCATTGGCACATGCCAACACGTGCCGCAAGCCATATTTCTAAGCCGCTATGCCTTTGGCCCACGCCAAATATAGCGCCCTAGGCATGCAAGACTTGCAACTAGGTCAACATGGCCGCACGTGCCATTGGCACATGCCAACACGTGCCGCAAGCCATATTTCTAAGCCGCTATGCCTTTGGCCCACGCCAAATATAACACCCTAGGCTTGCAAGACTTGCAACTAGGTCAACATGGCCGCACGTGCCATTGGCACATGCCAACACGTGCCGCAAGCCATATTTCCAAGCCGAAATGCCTTTGGCCCACGCCAAACATAGCGCCATAGGCTTGTAAGACTTGCAACTAGGTCAACATGGCCGCACGTGCCATTGGCACATGCCAACACGTGTCGCAAGCCATATTTCTAAGCCGCTATGCCTTTGGCCCACGCCAAATATAGCGCCCTAGGCTTGCAAGACTTGCAACTAGGTTAACATGGCCGCACGTGCCATTGGCACATGCCAACACGTGTCGCAAGCCATACTTCCAAGCCGCTATGCCTTTGGCCCACGCCAAACATAGCGCCCTAGGCTTGCAAGACTTGCAACTAGGTCAACATGGCCGCACGTGCCATTGGCACATGCCAACACGTGCCGCAAGCCATATTTCCAAGCCGCTATGCCTTTGGACCACGCTCAACATAGCGCCCTAGGCTTGCAAGACTTGCAACTAGGTCAACATGGCCGCACGTGCCATTGGCACATGCCAACACGTGCCGCAAGCCATATTTCCAAGCCGCTATGCCTTTGGCCCACGCCAAACATAGCGCCCTAGGCTTGCAAGACTTGCAACTAGGTCAACATGGCCGCACGTGCCGCAAGCCATATTTCCAAGCCGCTATGCCTTTGGCCCTCGCCCAACATAGCGCCCTAGACTTGCAACTAGGTCAACATGGCCGCAGGTGCCATTGGCACATGCCAACACGTGTCGCAAGCCATACTTCCAAGCCGCTATGCCTTTGGCCCACGCCAAACATAGCTCCCTAGGCTTGCAAGACTTGCAGTTAGGTCAACATGGCCGCACGTGGTATTGGCACATGCCAACACGTGCCGCAAGCCATATTTGTAAGCCGCTATGCCTTTGGCCCACGCCAAATATAGCGCCCTAGGCTTGCAAGACTTGCAACTAGGTCAACATGGCCGCACGTGCCATTGGCACATGCCAACACGTGTCGCAAGCCATACTTCCAAGCCGCTATGCCTTTGGACCACGCCAAACATAGCGCCCCTAGGCTTGCAAGACTTGCAACTAGGTCAACATGGCCGCACAAGCCATTGGCACATGCCAAACACACACGCCGGTAGCCTAACTTGCAAACCGTGCAACCTACCACCAAGGCATTCCGCACATGCCATTGGAACATGCCAAAAACACACGCTGGTAGCCTAACTTGCAAACCGTGCAACCTACCACCATGGCATTCCGCACATGCCATTGGCACATGCCACATGCGCCACTAGCAGCGCACTTGCACTCAAGATGAAACCAACACTCGAGACATCGACACAAACCGGGGATGCTTCTTTAGGGTTTTGGTTTGGCGGTCACAAAAGATGCAAGATACACTACGCTCACATTAAGAAAGCGTGAAAGGAATAAAGCGGTCAAATAAAGAGGAAATAATGGTGAAAAACGTTTTTCGCCCATTAAACCATGCGGTTACCACCTCCTCCCATTATTTCACCCTTTACTCTCTTCCTTCATGAGGCCAGGTACGTTTCAATCTCGACTTGTATAAATAGGTCTTACCTATTTCCACCGTAGAACAAGTCTCGGTCGGAGAAATATACTACACTTACACTCTCGTAAAGGCAACTTTGCAAGCTCTCCCAAAAAGCTTTCATCTCTTGCAAGCTTATTAAGCTTTCTTTTCGATACAAGTCGAGATACTACTCTCCTCAACACCTTTCTTTGCTTCCCTCCCCAAATCAACCCTTCTCCTCCACTTTGTGACCGAAGCAAGTCCGGAACGGCCATTTCTTGGTTTAGGCCGGACTTGTACAGATTGATCTCTCGAATCTATAAAGTGCTCACGTGCAGCACATTTGTTTAGGGTTTGAACCAGTTTCTCACTCACCTACTGAATTTACCGAAATCGGCAGAAACGATTTTTACCCATAAACAATATCGTAATAGCCGAACCTCGTAAATGTGCTAGGTTCTGCACATATTATGATTATCGAATACGCCGAACCCCTGTGCATCTCTTTCTGTGACTAGGTTCGGCTTGAAATTTCATGAAATTTCAAGCCGAACTGTTCATATACACTTACAGGAAGCTTTTTTGAAGAACAGTTCGGCTAAAAACGCAACTTAATTTTGAGCCGAACCCAACACCGTAACCGTCATTTAATCGATGAAAAATAGCAAATAGGAGATTGGGTTTGTAAAACTTACTTTCTTATCCTCGTTTCCGGAGTTGGAGATGCAGTTGGTTCAATTTCTGGTTCAATTGGTGGTTGATTTTCAGTTTCTACACCTTCATCTTCAATTGTCTTCTTCTTCAATTGATGGATTAGAAGACGATTTGGTTTGCCTAGTCCCTGCTTTTCTTTGTACGAGTCATTATGTAGTTCAGTTTAATCGACAATCAAATTTTTACGAATCGACAATTAATCACGGTGATGAATTTTTTTTTTTTCGCGGGAGGGGAAGAGTTCGGCTAGAGGAGGAAGAAGAAGAGATGTTAAGGGAAGATGATTTTGATTTTTAGAAAACTGATTTTAGATTTTTGTATTAAGGGTATATAGGTAATTGTGCTACCCATAGGTTACCCCTTACAAGGTCACCCAAGATGGGACTATCATTTTGTATGCCCGGAAAGTTTTATGTATGCCTAAAATCATAGTTCGGTTTTTTTGGGGACTGGTGTGTTCGGTTAGGAAATATTTTTTGCGACATAACCGAACTAAGGTTCGGTTGAGAAATATTTTGCGACGTAACCGAACTATTGTTCGGTTGGGAAATGTTTTTTGCGACTAAACCGAACTAATGTTCGGTTGGGGGAATGTTTTTTGCAACTAACCGAACTTACAGTAGAAAGTCCTTTAATTAATACTCGATTATTTAATAAACTCATTTAAATAATAGTTTTAGCCGGTCCCGAATCGGGGACAACGTGCCAAATTATTAATTCGCTAAAATTATAAGATAATACATTTTTTATTACCTATATAGACCCCATGTGAAATTGTTGATGGTGGTTTTTAAACAAGGGGTAAAATCGTAAAACCCCATGACCTAGTGTTACCCGCAACACATTAACTAAGAGCATTTAACTCAGGTTTAAATAATTAATAGGGGTATTTTTTCAAAATACCAGATTAGGGTTTTCGACACAGAACCCTAATTCCAAAACTAAGCCGCACACTGCGCACCATGGCAACAATGCCAAACCAAGCCGCACACTGCGCACCATGGCAACAATGCCAAACCAAGCCGCACATTGCGCACCACGGCAACCATGCCAAATCAAGCCGCACACTGCGCACCATGTCAACAATGCCAAACCAAGCCGCACACTGCGCACCACGGCAACCATGCCAAACCAAGCCGCACACTGCGCACCACGACAACCATGCCAAACCAAGCCGCACACTCGCGCACCACGGCAACCATGCCAAACCAAGCCGCACACCGCGCACCACGGCAACCATGCCAAACCAAGCCGCACACCGCGCACCACGGCAACCATGCCAAACCAAGACGCACACCGCGCACCACGGCAACCATGCCAAACCAAGCCGCACACTCGCGCACCACTAGCAACCATGCCAAACCAAGCCGCACTGTAACACCCCGTGTTTTTAGCATGGCGCATGCTAAAAGATGCGTCATGGACTGAGATGAAGCTTCATCCAAAGCTTCCGCAGCGTGAAAGAGGTGGATTGGCTTAAGGCCAATACCGCGCCAAAAATGGCGCATTATGTTTGGCATTTGGCCAAGGGCCAATGTTGCATCATCATGATGCATTAGGCCAGTTGGGTAGGTGGGCTCGATCTTACAAATAAATCATTGTGCAATAAAACGAAACAAATCGAAGACCGGTTGGTGCGCAATCATTGTACGCAATCGTTGTGGGTAATCATTGTGCAACCAGACGGAACGAGTGGTGCACAATCATTGTGCAAAGAGACGGAACGAGTGGTGCACAATCATTGCTTGGTCCCTTCGAAATTCATGGCAACGGCCATGAATAGTGAAGCATGTCAATTTGCTCCCCTTTTCATACTTGTAGAAATTCCATTAAGACATATATAGGGAGGGGTAGTTGGTTGAAGGTGCATATGCGACTATGTACCAAGTAAGCTTCATAGCTTAGTTTAAGGGTATAAATGATGCCTAAGGCTCATTTATAGTTGTGTAGCCTTTCAAAGAGGGTATTTGATGCGTTGGCATCGCTATGCCACAACGCGGACCCGATGATGCATAATCATTATGCATCTTGGCGAAATGGCCTATACGGACCAGGCCATTACCGTTTTGCTAGGCCACACCTTGCAAACGATTTGGTTTAAGTTTCGTCCCTTCATGCGGATGAACTACGGTGCTGTGCTTGATCCCTTTAGAGTAGGGAAGGGTACGTAGGCAGCCGCAATGAGTTGCGGCATTGCCGGTCCGAAGACGTTGGCCCCTCATATCATCTAAGCTCGGTAGCTCGACGCAAGAGATGATTGTGGCCAGACTTGATGAGGCTTAGTTGCATGCCGATAAGTGGATGCTCATACTTCCTATCAAGTTATAAAGAGTTGGTAAGCGAGTTAGCGTGGGAATGGCAAGGGCTTGATGGTGCGGCCTACGCCAAAGTCCAAGGCTTATACCTGGACAATGACGGATGCTCAGCTAGCTAGGGAATTCAGTGATGAATTCCCTACGTAAAGGTAAAGCCAGAGATGCATGAAAAATGCATTGGCATTGGCCTTATGGCCGTAAACCCTTTTGCGGGACAAGGGTAAGTTGGAACGGTGTGGAAGCTAAGTTAGCTGCGTCATGCTCCACGAGCATGCTTGCAAGGCCAAATGGACGTGCATTTGCCTAGCTTTGAGGCCCGGATCGTAGCTTCATCATGGCGCACCGGGGAGATTGCGGCCTGCGGGGCAACGCGCCAAAGGCGTAAATTTTCCGGTCCGTCACGTATGGTATCGAGCCGTGTTCCGAGAAAACTCTAGGGACTTGTGCGAGTGGACTCATTGGCGAGTGTTTTCCTTGATGGAAACATGAAGTTGGAGAGTAGGCCAACTTTTGCGCGGAAGAGTTTGTAACTGCTTTGCCGATTACTATGCGAATCGAGTTGAGCTTGTTCAAGTACCGTGAGATTGCCTGGCCTAAGTGGCACCCCACTTACGAGTGGATATCCTAAGACCGTCCGGGACGGTGGGTAGACAATGGGACCGATCATCCCCACACGTTGGCACCGCCAAGGGTGTGCGTTGTCGCCTGGCTAGCATCCCACTTACGAGTGGCACCGGATGACCGTCGGGGACGGTGGGCAATCGGATACTTGATCCACACAAAGATCTTGTGCAAAAATTTTGTCATTTTGATGACACCTTTCAACTTGTGAACCTTAGGGACTTCTGTGTGCGTAGTATGGGATGCGCATTCGATACCTTGTCGAGATATCCTCTTGGCACCGCCAATTGCGATTCTTGGTTTTGTTGTGGGCACTTTTGGATCCCTCGGGCAGGTGGTATGGGACATGTACTCAGAAGGTCTAAATTGTTGTTCATGACAACTTGAAGAAACCCGTGATTTCTGAGCATCTGGTATGGGACTTTTGCTCATGGAATCCAACTCGGAGAGATTGTCCACAATAGTTTTGGTTTTGAATTTCGGGGACGAAATTCTTTGAAGGGTGTGATAATGTAACACCTTAGTGTTTTTAGCATGGCGCATGCTAAAAGATGCGTCATGGATGAGATGAAGCTTCATCCAAAGCTTCCGCAGCGTGAAAGAGGTGGATTGGCTTAAGGCCAATACCGCGCCAAAAATGGCGCATTATGTTTGGCATTTGGCCAGGGCCAATGTTGCATCATCATGATGCATTAGGCCGATTGGGTAGGTGGGCTCGATCTTACAAATAAATCATTGTGCAATAAACGAAAACAAATCGGAAGACCGGTTGGTGCGCAATCATTGTACGCAATCGTTGTGGGTAATCATTGTGCAAAGCAGACGGAACGAGTGGTGCACAATCATTGTGCGGCAGAGCGGAACGAGTGGTGCACAATCATTGCGGCCCTTCGAAATTCATGGCAACGGCCATGAATAGTGAAGCATGTCAATTTGCTCCCCTTTTCATACTTGTAGAAATTCCATTAAGACATATATAGGGAGGGGTAGTTGGTTGAAGGTGCATATGCGGACTATGTACCAAGTAAGCTTCATAGCTTAGTTTAAGGGTATAAATGATGCCTAAGGCTCATTTATAGTTGTGTAGCCTTTCAAAGAGGGTATTTGATGCGTTGGCATCGCTATGCCACAACGCGGACCCGATGATGCATAATCATTATGCATCTTGGCGAAATGGCCTATACGGACCAGGCCATTACCGTTTTTGCTAGGCCACAACCTTGCAAACGATTTGGTTTAAGTTTCTGTCCCTTCGCGGATGAACTACGGTGCATGCTTGATCCCTTTAGAGTAGGGAAGGGTACGTAGGCAGCCGCAATGAGTTGCGGATTGCCGGTCCGGCACGTTGGCCCCTCATATCATCTAAGCTCGGTAGCTCGACGCAAGAGATGATTGTGGCCAGACTTGATGAGGCTTAGTTGCATGCCAGTAAGTGGATGCTCATACTTCCTATCAAGTTATAAAGAGTTGGTAAGCGAGTTAACGTGGGAAATGGCAAGGGCTTGATGGTGCGGCCTACGCCAAAGTCCAAGGCTTATACCTGGACAATGACGGATGCTCAGCTAGCTAGGGAATTCAGTGATGAATTCCCTACGTAAAGGTAAAGCCAGAGACGCATGAAAAATGCATTGGCATTGGCCTTATGGCCTTAAACCCTTTGCGGGACAAGGGTAAGTTGGAACGGTGTGGAAGCTAAGTTAGTCTGCGTCATGCTCCACGAGCATGCTTGCAAGGCCAAATGGACGTGCATTTGCCTAGCTTTGAGGCCCGGATCGTAGCTTCATCATGGCGCACCGGAGATTGCGGCATGGGGCAACGCGCTAAAGGCGTAAATTTTCCGGTCCCAGTCACACGCACATCATGCGCACCACGGCAACCATGCCAAACCAAGCCGCACATCAGCGCACCATGGCAACAATGCCAAACCAAGCCGCACACTGCGCACCACGAACAACGCCAAAACCAAGCCGCACATGCGCACCATGGCAAAGAACGCCAAAACCAAACTACATATCACACTCATTGGCAACCATGCCAAACTAAGCCGCTATGCCATTGGCACATGCCAAATATAGCGCCCTAGGCTTGCAAAACGTGCAACTAGGTCAACATGGCCGTGACGTGCCATTGGCACATGCCAACGCGTACCACAAGCCATATTTCCAAGCCGCTATGCCATTGGCACATGCCAAATATAGCGCCTAGGCTTGCAAAACGTGCAACTAGGTCAACATGGCCGTCGTGCCATTGGCACATGCCAACGCGTGCCACAAGCCATATTTCCAAGTCAGCTATGCCATTGGCACATGCCAAATATAGCGCCCTAGGCTTGCAAAACGTGCAACTAGGTCAACATGGCCGTACGCGCCATTGGCACATGCCAACACGCACCACAAGCCATATTTCCAAGCCGTTATGCCATTGGCACATGCCAAATATAGCGCCCTAGGCTTGCAAACCATGCAACCTAAGCCAAGTCGGCCACGCATGCCATTGGCACATGCCAACATGCTCGCTGGTAGCTTTTCCTACCAAGGCCACGGCCCTAATGGCCACGCATGCCATTGGCACATGCCAACATGCTCGCTGGTAGCTTTTCCTACCAAGGCATTCCGCGCATGCCATTGACACATGCCAAACACACACGCTGGTAGCCTAACTTACAAACCATGCAACCTACCACCAAGGCATTCCGCACATGCCATTGGCACATGCCACACACGCCACTAGCAGCTCTGGCATTGCCACTTACACTCAACGTACAACCTACCACCAAGGCATTCCGCACATGCCATTGGCACATTCCACGCACGCCACTAGCAGCTCTGGCATTGCCACTTGCGCTCGAAGTACAACCCGCAACAAGGGCATTCCGCACATGCCAATGGCACATGGCACACGCGCCACTAGCAGCGCCACTTGCACTCAAGGTGCAACCAACGAGATATCAACACAAACTGGGATGCTTTCCATGGTTTTGGTTTGGCGGTCCCACTGACTTGCAACAGACACTACGCTCACACTAAGAAAGCGTGAAAAGGAATAAAGCGGTCAAATAAATGGGGAAATAATGGTGAAAACGTTTTCACCCATTAACACCATGCGGTTACCACCTACTCCCATTATTTCACCCTTTACTCTCTTCCTTCATGAGGCCGTGGTACGTTTCAATCTCGACTTGTATAAATAGGTCTTACCTATTTCCACCGGACAACAAGTCTCGGTCGGGAGAAAAATACTACACTCTCGAAAAGGAAACTTTGCAAGCTCTCCAAAAAGCTTTCATCTCTTGCAAGCTTCCTAAGCTTTCACTTTTCGATACAAGTCGAGACACTACTCTCCCGTAACTATTCTGTCTCAACACCTTTCTTTGCTTCCCTCCCCAAATCAACCCTTCTCCTTCACTTTGTGACCGAAGCAAGTCCTGAACGGCCATTTCTTGGTTTAGGCCGGACTTGCACGGATTGATCTCTCGAATCTATAAAGTGCTCACGTGCAGCACATTTGTTTAGGGTTTAAACCAGTTTCTCACTCACCCACCGAATTTACTTGAAATCGGCGAAACGATTTTCACCTATAAATGAAATATAAATTAATAATGCATTATATATATTCGATACATTAATGATCTACGAAGATCTTTTGAAAAATGATTCAATTCTCTTATGTTTTTTGCTTAAATCAACATCACATTGAATCTCATCTCTAATTTTTCTTATCATATCATCATAAGAATTTGTGGTGTTGTCTTCTCATAGCTTCAAATAAAGAAATTATTTGATAATAAATAAAAAATTATTTAGAAAATATGATTTGATATTGTGTTTATAAAAACATGATTTGATATTGATAGTGTGTTTATATAGGAAAGGAAATAAAAAATATGATTTGATATTGTCTTTATAAGAATATAATTTGATATTGATATTGGTATTATATATGAGATAAAAAAAGAAGGCTATTATTGGGGCGTCACACTCCATTAGAGGGGCTTCACTTGGATATTTGGTGACCAAAAATCTGTTTAAGGGATATTTTGATTCCATAGCAATTTGTCAAAATTACCCTTCAATTAAAACTACAAAAAATAGATGAGGAAGAAGCAAACTGATCCTAGTGATGGTAATCAACAACTCAATCAACCTCAACTTCATCCTCAACTCATTCCACCGATTCAATCAATTGAAGAATCATGTTTTCAAACTCCTCAACAACAACCCATGGTGTATGTAAGGTAATAATCAAACAAACCCATCTTTTTGTACCCGCTTTTGTGCTTAAATCGAATGAAATCGAAGTAAAATTAGGATTTTATTTACTTTCTACTAGTGTTACGCCTGGGTACGGTATTAGATTTTTCAATCGTAATTTAGTTTTTGAAGAACTTACGCCTAGGTTTGTTCAATTCAAGCGTAAACTTTGATTTGCATGTCGTTTACGTCTAGGTTTAGTTGATTTCCAGGTATAATTCCAATTTTACGCCTATGTTTAGTTGATTTCCAGGCGTAATTCCAATTTTACGTCTGGGTTTAGTTGATTTCCAGGCGTAATTCCAATTTTACGCCTAGGTTTAGTCGCGGGAGGGGAAGAGTTCGTCTAGAGGAGGAAGAAGAAGAGATGTTAAGGGAAGCTGATTTTGATTTTTTAGAAAACTGATTTTAGATTTTTGTATTAAGGGTATATAGGTAATTGAGCTACCCATAGGTTACCCCTTATAAGGTCACCCAAGATGGGACTATCATTTTGTATGCCCCAAAAGTTTTATGTATGCCTAAAATCATAGTTCTTGTTTTTACATGGCACAACTAGGCCCATCTCCTGGGCAGATTTAGCAAGATAGACTAGTCCCACAAGTGATCCAGCCGCCACCCCATCAACAAGACTCAATCTCAGAAATAGGTAAAAATGGAGGTTCCATCATTTCCCAGTGGGAGCCTGTAACACCCCGTGTTTTTAGCATGGCGCATGCTAAAAGATGCGCTATTTGCTTGTGATGAAGCTTCATCCAAAGCTTCCGCAGCGTGAAAGAGGTGGATTGGCTTAAGGCCAATACCGCGCCAAAAATGGCGCATTATGTTTGGCATTTGGCCAAGGGCCAATGTTGCATCATCATGATGCATTAGGCCAGTTGGGTAGGTGGGCTCGATCTTACAAATAAATCATTGTGCAATAAATGTAAATTGATCGAGAAGACCGGGTGGTGCGCAATCATTGTACGCAATCGTTGTGGGTAATCATTGTGCAGCAGACGGAACGAGTGGTGCACAATCATTGTGCAGCAGACGGAACGAGTGGTGCACAATCATTGCTTGAGGTCCTTCGAAATTCATGGCAACGGCCATGAATAGTGAAGCATGTCAATATGCTCCCCTTTTCATACTTGTAGAAATTCCATTAAGACATATATAGGGAGGGGTAGTTGGTTGAAGGTGCATATGCGGACTATGTACCAAGTAAGCTTCATAGCTTAGTTTAAGAGCATAAATGATGCCTAAGGCTCATTTATAGTTGCGTAGCCTTTCGAAGTGGGTATTTGATGCGTTGGCATCACTATGCCACTGGCAAGGACCCGATGATGCATAATCATTATGCATCTTGGCGGAATGGCCTATACGAACCAAAGGCCATTACCGCTTTTGCTAGGCCACAGCCTTGCAAACGATTTGGTTTAAGTTTACGTCCTTCGCGGATGAACTACTTGTCTGTGCTTGATCCCTTTAGAGTAGGGAAGGGTACGTAGGCAGCCATGATGAGTTGCAGCATTGCCGGTCCAGCACGTTGGCCCCTCATATCATCTACGCTCGGTAGCTCGACGCAAGAGATGATTGTGGCCAGACTTGATGAGGCTTAGTTGCATGCCAGTAAGTGGATGCTCATACTTCCTATCAAGTTATAAAGAGTTGGTAAGCGAGTTAACGTGGGAAATGGCAAGGGCTTGATGGTGCGGCCTACGCCAAAGTCCAAGGCTTATACGTGGACAATGACGGATGCTCAGCTAGCTAGGGAATTCATGATGAATTCCTACGTAAAGTAAAGCCAGAGATGCATGAAAAATGCATTGGCATTGGCCTTATGGCCGTAAACCCTTTTGCGGGACAAGGGTAAGTTGGAACGGTGTGGAAGCTAAGTTAGGCTGCGTCATGCTCCACGAGCATGCTTGCAAGGCCAAATGGACGTGCATTTGCCTAGCTTTGAGGCCCGGATCGTAGCTTCATCATGGCGCACCGGGAGATTACGGCTGCGGGGCAACGCGCCAAAGGCGTAATTTTCCGGTCCGTCGCGAGATGGTATCGAGCAAGTTCCGAGAAAACTCTAGGGACTTGTGCGGAGTGGACTCATTGGCGAGTGTTTTCCTTGATGGAAACATGAAGTTGGAGAGTAGGCCAACTTTTGCGCGGGAAGAGTTTGTAACGCTTTGCCAGATTACTATGCGAATCGAGTTGAGCTTGTTCATGTCTTCGTGAGTTTGCCACGGCCTAAGTGACACCCCACTTACGAGTGGATATCCTAAGACCGTCTGGGACGGTGGGTAGACAATGGGACCGATCATCCCCACACGTTGGCACCGGCCGAGGGTGTGCGTTGTCAGGCCTGGCTAGCATCCCACTTACGAGTGGCAACCTGGATGACCGTCAGGGACGGTGGGCAACTGGATACTGATCCACACAGCACTGTGCTAAAATTTTGTCATTTTGATGACACCTTTCAACTTGTGAACCTTAGGGACTTCTGAGTGCGTAGTATGGGATGCGCATTCAGGATACCTGTCGAGATATCCTCTTGGCACTGGCCAATCACGATTCTTGGTTTAGTTGTGGGCACTTTTGGATCCCCAGGCGGGTGGTATGGGACATGTGCTCGGAGAAGGTCTAAATTGTTGTTCATGACAACTTGAAGAAACCCGTGATTTCCGGGAAAGCATCCGGTATGGGACTTTTGCTCATGGAATCCAACTCGAAGAGATTGTCCACAATAGCTTTGGTTTTGAATTTCGGGGACGAAATTCTTTGAAGGGTGTGATAATGTAACACCCCGTGTTTTTAGCATGGCGCATGCTAAAAGATGCGCTATTTGCTTGTGATGAAGCTTCATCCAAAGCTTCCGCAGCGTGAAAGAGGTGGATTGGCTTAAGGCCAATACCGCGCCAAAAATGGCGCATTATGTTTGGCATTTGGCCAAGGGCCAATGTTGCATCATCATGATGCATTAGGCCAGTTAGGTAGGTGGGCTCGATCTTACAAAATAAATCATTGTGCAATAAAATGTTGATCAGAAGACCGGGTGGTGCGCAATCATTGTACGCAATCGTTGTGGGTAATCATTGTGCAGCAGACGGAACGAGTGGTGCACAATCATTGTGCAGCAGACGGAACGAGTGGTGCACAATCATTGCCGGTCCTTCAGAAATTCATGGCAACGGCCATGAATAGTGAAGCATGTCAATATGCTCCCCTTTTCATACTTGTAGAAATTCCATTAAGACATATATAGGGAGGGGTAGTTGGTTGAAGGTGCATATGCGGACTATGTACCAAGTAAGCTTCATAGCTTAGCTTTAAGAGCATAAATGATGCCTAAGGCTCATTTATAGTTGCGTAGCCTTTCGAAGTGGGTATTTGATGCGTTGGCATCACTATGCCACTGCCAGCGGACCGATGATGCATAATCATTATGCATCTTGGCGGAATGGCCTATACTGAACCAGGCCATTCACAGTTTTTGCTAGCCACAGCCTTGCAAACGATTTGGTTTAAGTTTCTGTCCCTTCGCGGATGAACTACGGTCTGTGCTTGATCCCTTTAGAGTAGGGAAGGGTACGTAGGCAGCCGCAATGAGTTGCAGCATTGCCGGTCCAGCACGTTGGCCCCTCATATCATCTACGCTCGGTAGCTCGACGCAAGAGATGATTGTGGCCAGACTTGATGAGGCTTAGTTGCATGCCAGTAAGTGGATGCTCATACTTCCTATCAAGTTATAAAGAGTTGGTAAGCGAGTTAACGTGGGAAATGGCAAGGGCTTGATGGTGCGGCCTACGCCAAAGTCCAAGGCTTATACCTGGACAATGACGGATGCTCACTAGCTAGGGAATTCGGTGATGAATTCCCTACGTAAAAGTAAAGCCGTAGAGATGCATGAAAAATGCATTGGCATTGGCCTTATGGCCGTAAACCCTTTTGCGGGACAAGGGTAAGTTGGAACGGTGTGGAAGCTAAGTTAGTTGCGTCATGCTCCACGAGCATGCTTGCAAGGCCAAATGGACGTGCATTTGCCTAGCTTTGAGGCCCGGATCGTAGCTTCATCATGGCGCACCGGGGAGATTACGGCCTGCGGGGCAACGCGCCAAAGGCGTAATTTTCCGGTCCGTCACAGAGCCGATCCCCCTACTTCCCTCCCATAGTATGGACGGAATGGAGTGCCTTCACCATATTGACATACTTGCCTACCAAATAATTAAATAGAATCTTAGCTCCGTCCCTGGGTAACAACTACATCCAATGACATAATTACCGGTTTTCAACAATAACATATTTATCCTGGCATTTTTTGGGGCCACTCAAAAGGATTTAGGGGCCAACAATAAAATAAAATAGGGTCACCCAAACCTAAAGTGAGTTACCCCTTATCTCGCATATTTCTTAATGGCGAAATTGCCGTTACATAATCGGTAGATAATATGTTATTTTTATCCTCCGAATGCATTCGGTAGACAAAATAAGAAGCATGCGTCCGAATGTAGTGGGTGCAGTATTTGAATGAATTTTGTTTCATTTTTTTTCTTCTAGGGTTTTTCAGTTTTTTCCCAGATTCGGGAGATATTCATGATTTTAAACTCCCGAATGTAGTCGTGTTCTTCATTTCTCAAGAACATCGACAATATTCGGGAGATTGAATTATAGGTCAACTTCCGATTATTACAAGTTCAAAATTTGAAAAATCTCTGTTTTTCCAAAATTATGATTTTTGGGCCACCGTATATTCGGGAGTTTATTCAAATGACATATCTTCCGAATATTACTTGCAAGTGAGAACCTACCATGCCATGGCTCTAGGTGGTTCCAAGGGCCATTTTAGAAGGTTAGGCAACAAACATTCGGTAGTAAATTTAACTTCCGAATTTATATTGGCCCCAAAATGAGATTTTGCCAAAATCCTAAAATTTTCGAACTTTGGTACTACCATAATCGGTGGTAAAGTGTGTTACTTTAACCTCCGAATATACTCAATTTTCGAATTTTAGCACTACCATAATCGGTAATAAATATAACTTCTGAATGTGTATTGGCCCCAAAATGAAATTTTGCCAAAATCCTAAATTTTTTGAACCCATGTACTACCATAATCGAAAGTAAATTTAAAAACCAAAACCTCCGAATGTATGTTGGCTAACCTTCTATAATGGCCTTTGGAACCACCTAGAGCCATGGCGTGGTTGGTTTTGAACTTGTCATATTCGGAGGATAAGTCATTTGAATAAACTCCCGAATATACGATGGCCCAAAAATCAAAATTTGGAAAAATGGAGATTTTTCTGGTTTTGAATTTCATATAATCTGAAGTAAATTTAAAAACTAAAACCTTCGAATGTATGTTGGCTAACCTTCTATAATGGCTTTTGGAACCACCTAGAGCCATGGCGTGGTTGGTTTTGAACTTGTCATATTCGGAGGATAAGTCATTTGAATAAACTCCCGAATATACGATGGCCCAAAAATCAGAATTTGGGAAAAATGAAGATTTTTCTGATTTTGAACTTCACATAAGCGGAAGTAAATTTAAAAACTAAAACCTCTGAATGTATGTTGGATAACCTTCTATAATTTCCTTTGGAACCATCTAGGGCCATGGCGTGGTTGGTTTTGAACTTGTCATATTCGGAGGATAAGTCATTTGAATAAACTCCGAATATATGATGGCCCAAAAATCAGAATTTGGGGAAATGGAGATTTTTATGGTTTTGAACTTCACATAATCGGAAGTAAATTTAAAAACTAAAACCTCCGAATGTATGTTGGCTAACCTTCTATAATGGCCTTTGGAACTACCTAGAGCCATGGCGTGGTTGGTTTTCAACTTGTCATATTCAGAGGATAAGTCATTTGAATAAACTCCCGAATATACGATGACCCAAAAATCAGAATTTGGGGAAAATGGAGATTTTTCTGGTTTTGAACTTCACTTAATCGGAAGTAAATGTAGTTACATAAACTTCCGAATGTAGAGTGGCTCAACAATCCAAACCTGCCAAAATCCTTAGGTTTTGGCATTTTGGAACGACCATAATCCTTGAAATTTCGTAATGCTCAACTACTATATTTGGTATTAGTTTCAATTTTATGTCTCCCGATTATATTATTTTCCACATTCGGAAGATATTTAGTTTAATAAATCACTCGATTGTGCTTCAAAATTCCGAAACCATTGTTAAATTCATACACCATTCATAATCCATAAAACTAACCATTCATAATCCATCAAACAAACCATTCACAAACCATAACGTGATTTAAGAACTTAAAATCCGATCCAAACCTTAAAAACGACATAATTCAACACAAACTATAAATACTGCACCCCATACATTCGGATGCATGTTTGTTTTTTTTTCTACCGGATGCATTCAGAGGATAAAAATAGTACATTATCTCCCGATTATGTAAGGGCAATCTGGTCATTACGAATTACGCGAGATAAGGGCTGGCTACAATTACGTTTGGGTGACCTTTTTTGTTTTGTTGTTGGCCCCTAAATTCTTTTGAGTGGCTCCTAAAAACGCCACGAAATTTATAGCCTAGACTCCGATAACTAATTAAGACAACATGCATCAAAGTTTCCTATTCATTAAGCCAAGGGGCATAAAAAGGAGTCCATATTTGTTCACACTCCCCTAAAGAGTGTATAATTAACATATTCTTTTGATTGGTTGATTAATTAACTGATGGCCCCATTACCCTCCATGTTTAGAATCCCGGCCCTCATTACATAACTCCCTAAATTAAATTAATGGTGGAGATTGAAATATAACGTGCACACTCGTAAAGGAGTGTGCACAAATTCGCACTCCATAAAAAAGAGGATGTCAGAATATGAGCATCCAACTCAAAACCAATTGACGATGAGTGGAGAGGCCCAAAGAATAATAAACCACAGGATCTAAGATAACTCAGACAATGTGTGACTAATAATCTCAACAAAGGATGAATATGAAATGTCTGAGCAGGCCTCCTAGTGACTATATTATCAGCACATTCCCAATATAATGTAGTTTAATCGTCTAAGATTGGGTTTGGAAAAAAAAATTCAAAAGCGTTTTCCGAATATATTTATAGAATCTTGTTCTTTAAAAGCGATTGCAGAATATATTTATAGAATTATTTAGAGCCCGTTTGGTACAATTTTTAAGAACAGTTTTCAAAAATTGTTTTCTAGTGTTTTAAAAACATACCATTTTTTCTTTGTTTTCATTTTCTAAAAACTATTTGGTAGGAGGATAAAAACTGTTTTTGAAAACCAAGGAAAATCAACTAAATCAGGTCAAATGTAAAGACTCATCTAAGAGATAGTGATACTGGCTATGACGACTCACTTGCAGTTATTCCTCCGATCTCTTACTTTGATTTGAAAGAAGAAGAAGGAACAAAAAAAGAAAACACAGAAAACAATAATTTGTTGTTTTCATTTTTTTGTTCTCAAAAACCGAAAACAAATAAAAAACATTTTCTGAAAATGTCCCTACCAAACGCGTTTTTTGTTTTTTCTGTTTTTTAAAAATATACCAAACAAGCTCTAAAATTTCTAGAAACAATAATAACTGGACTGAACTAACAACTGCTGAACAATAATATGATAAGGGAAACTCACATTTTTTCCTCAGTATCATGTTAATTGTAGTGTCCATGCTAGTATGCAATATGGGTATCAACAGGAAGGTTCTTGCCTTCTTAGAGGTATTAACTTTTTTTTTTCCTTTTCTTTTTTGGCCACACGCTAGGAATAATTTCTTTTTATCACACCAAGTAAACAATTGCAATGAGTCAAAAAAGAAAAGAAAATAATTATGCACTTTTCTCTCTCTTGCATTGATGTGAATGCACTTTTCTCAAGTTACCACACTGGTATATGGGACGGTTCATACTTCATACCGATTTAGCCATTCTAGCCATTGATTGTGAAGACTCACTGTTTTTGTTTTGACTGTTGTTTAGCTTGTATACTCCCTCCGTCTCTAAAAGATAGGCAAGTTTGGTTTTCACAAAATTTAAAAAAACCAATCATTATAGCAATTTTTTCATGTTTTTTTCCCAATATCCTCATTAAAACTCATTTATTATAAGAGGGATGGGAGAGGAAGTGAGTAAAAAAGCCTTTAATATTAAGAGAAAAGGGAGAGAGAGAGTGGTCATCTATGGGTATCTTAGTAAAATCATAACATTTGACTTTCCACATATGGAAACAAGCCTATTTTTTTGACATACCCAAATAAGGAAACTTGCCTATCTTTTAGAGACGGAGGGAGTATATAATATAGATCTCGTGTCTCGTAGTGTTCTTGCGTTCTAGTCGGAGTTTCTCTCTTGTTTTCACTCTTTTTTCTTTCAATCCCTGCCACCCCAATTAGTTTCTATGTCATTTTTCAGTGATCCTGAGTTGTATCTCGTATGGGGACGCACCATGGGTTTGAAGTTTTACATATTCAGGATTCAGAGAAAATTCGGTTCCCCTCTAAAGACAATACATTTTGCCAACTATCAAGTATTAAATTTCTCTAAACATCTATCTCTGCCTCATAACAAAGAGAGTGATTTTGATAAATTGTTTGCATACTTGAGCAGAAATGACAAGTTTGTAAACTGTCAAGGTCTTGTCATCGACTGGTTTGCTCCCACCTATTACAATAGAGATTTTACTTATTTCTGGTCAGATGAGGTGATTAACTTGCCAAGCTATGGCATACATGCTCTTGCTAGTCATAAGGAAAGCCATGATCGAGATAGAGATGAGAAACTACAAGCTCTTGAGAAAAGAATATCAGATCTACACGAGCAACTGAATCAAGAGAAGGTCGCTAAGAGAGTTCTTGAGAAAAAAGTATCAGATCTACAACAATCTCACAACGATGAGGTATTATTAACTTTCTCTCAACATCTGTATTTCCGCATAGTCTGCCAATGTCAGATCCAATGGCCAAACTACCTTCCAAACTCCTCTACACCAAATTTTTTATGGATCAAAAGCAAAACAAGATTGATTTTAATAAATTATTTGTTTACCGGACCAAACTCTGATTTTTATGAAATTCTTTTTTGCGTACTCCACCAGATTGACTCGCCTGTTATTTGTTTTATATATATATAAATACATTTTAGTTTAGTTATCCCTCTGTTTCAAAATTTCGGTCTTGTGTATTAGTTTGCTTGGTCCAAAATTGACATACTTTGTCTATAGTCATATTTCGATAAAAAACCGTTAAATATACCCTTATTTATTTTTAATTATATATATGTTTTCAATGAGATGTTATCAAAAATCCTGAAAAATACTTAATATGAATAGGAAATAATATGACTAGTATCTTTATATTTACATATCTTTTGGAAATCGGTAAATAAATACAGAAATGATATGTACACCGAAGTTTACACTTCGCTGTGTACCGTGCTCTAATAACAGGGCCCCTACTAAACTCCAGAGGTGCGGGGCCCACTATCTCTATTAGTGTTTCAGTGCAAATTGAAGTGCAAAATTGGGTCGATCTAGCATTGCTGAAATAAAAAAGGGGAGTCTTTCTTTGTAGAAATGAAATGAGTATTTTTCCTCCGATATTTCCTTGAACTCTAATTCTTTTTTTTCCATTGTTGTCCTTCCCACTACCAAAGAAAAAAATAATAAATAAATAAATGGAGTGAGTATTTATTAGAGACTAATTTAATACTTTCCCCGTTCCATTTTAGATGATGTTTTAGGGTTATATTTTTGTTCCACAATACTTAAAAGTTTTCATATTTTTCCACAAAACTACCAATTACACCCTCACATTTTGTATTGGAACTATAAGTTTTGTTTTTAAATGCACTAATAGCAATTAATGTTTGAAGACTTTCCTCAAAGGTGTATATGGAAAATCTTCATATCTCTCCATTTCTTAATCTGCATGAAAATTCCATAAACATCATCTAAAGTGGAACGGATGGAGTATCTTATTAAACCTGAGCTTTTGTGACAGTTACTTCGGTTTAAGACAGAACTGGGCAAATTATTGCTCAGTGGGATGGTTAATTTCATTAACTGTAATGAAAAATTCAACCATCTCCAAAAAAATTAAATATCCTAAAGTCTTGTGTCAAATTAGTCCAAAAACAAAAATGGTTAACCCGTTTCTTTTGCTCTTGATCAGATCAATCTCCCTGCCAAAAACCTTTCTCCACCACCCACCATAAACACGTCTGCTAAAGAACTAGGTACTGATGATGGTGATAATCCGGATATGATTCTATTGAGTCATAAACAAGTTGAGTCTAGCCTTAGGGTTGAAACGTTACTAAAGGGACTCGTGGAATCTCAAACGAAAATGGCACAAGCTCAAGAAAATACTCAACAACATCTGATAAAGATCTTAAGAAGCATTAGTAATAATTATAAAACTGATGATGATGATGGTGAAGACCTTGAAATCATCCAAGAAACATCATCTCCGTCAGATCACAATGAACTGAAAGGTACATATGTAACTTAATACAACTTAATTACTTTTTGATCTTTTTTCCATTTCGAGCCTAATTGTTGTATCTTTAACATGATTGACTCAGAAGCAGAGATTGGAGAGGATGCCGAACAAGCAGATGGTCAGAAGGCAGTTTATCATCCAGACCATCGAAACGATGAACTATATAATGCAATCATCGATTCTGACTGGGAAACCGCTAAAAGTTTTCTTAAGAAAAATCCAGAAGCAATCAAACAAGCACTCACTGTCGATTTGTTTACACCATTGCATACAACAATATTTGACAGATCAGTGGAGAGGAGAATTATGGAAGAGATTGTAAACCTCACTCCATCAGAAGTACTAGAATACAAAACAATTGATGGAGAAACAGCACTTCATCTTGCTGCCTCAGAAGGAGATACAAAAGCTGTTGTACTGATGGTAAATAAGAACCAGGGGTTGACTCAGATACGCGACTATGAAGAAAAGCTACCAATTGAAACTGCTCTTGATTATGTTACAGTTGGACAGAAGGAGATAGTTCGCTATCTTTACTCTGTAATGGTAGATGCAAATGCAAGTTTATTTTCGGACCAAGAAGGTGTTAGGATATTATCCAAAGCAATTCATGCCAATTTTTATGGTGGGTAACAAAACACTCCTTTGAAACCATAGTTTTTGCTAATATATTGTCCGATAACTAAATGTTTTTTTTTTGTTTGTAGATATTGCATCCCATCTTGTTCGACGTTTCCCAGAATTGGTCTTGAAGAAGCAAGGAGCAGTGTGTTCATTGGAGTTGATTGTTCAGAGGCCATTTGCATTCTATAGTGCAGTGAAGCTGACCTGGTGGCAGGAATGCATTTACTCATGTTAGTTTCTGATATCCTTAAATGACATATACATATTGCTCCACCATATACTTATCTATTGCTTGGAAATTAATTTTCGTGCAAATGTGCAGTAATTCAAGTGGACATAAATTCTAAGTACGGCAAACGAATTGGGCAACATACATGCCATTCATCAAAATGCCCGAAAAGAGATGAAGAGAACCCCCAGAAAATCTTAGATGTCACCAAAGAAGAAGAGGAGTGCTTAAAAATCTCCTCAACTAATTATAAAACAATTCTCATGTCTTGCTTAAATCAAGGTAAATTTTTCCTCGCAATCCTAGTATATTATTACCTCGATCGAGTTCATTTTTACTGAAATATGACTAATTAATCATAGCTCAAAAGTTCTATTATGGTGGCATTCGTTTCAGTGCCTCTTATCAAAAAGTTATCCAACCAAAAGTTGATGCATAAACAAGCCAATGATTTGCTTCAAAATATGTTAGTAAAAGACGCTGAAGGTTATTTAAGTGACAAACTCGAGATATATGGTGCATTGAAGAGAAACCCCAAGATCTTAAAAGGTTATTTGAGTGACAAACTCGGGATATATGGTGCATTGAAGAGAAACCCAAAGATCATAAAGGTAGCTATAAAGCATGGAATCATTGAATTTGTTGAGGAATGTCTTCGGAAATTTGGTTCCCTAGCTGGTGATCAGTTATCAGCAGGAGAAAGAATGATAGAGATTGCTATCAGGGAACGAAATGAACAGATAGTGAATCTTATATGTCAAACTCTTGACAGACTCGATAGTAAAATGGATAACTTATCCAGAGTAGATCGTCACGGTAATACAATCTTGCATTACGCTGCCAAGTTAGCTCCTCCTGCTCAACTCAATTTGGTCACAGGTGCAGTTTTCCAGATGCAACGAGAATTAAAGTGGTTTAAGGTACATAAGGGTACAATATTTTATCCATTCCAAGTTTTCTCTTATTTAATCAAGTTTCTTTGGTAATATTTTCATTTGAATTCATTCAGGGGGTAGAAAGTATGATCTCCGTAAATGATAGGTTCAAGAGAAATAAAGACGGGGTTACAGCTCAATTCATATTTATACAACAACACAAGAAATTACTGAAAACAGGAGAAGAATGGATGAAGGACACATCCGGATCGTGCATGGTAGTAGCTGCCCTTATTGCAACTGTAGCATTTGCAGCTGCTTTTACCGTTCCTGGAGGTAATATTAGTGATTCTAATAACACGAAGAGCGGCACCCCAATTTTGTTAGGAGAGGCCTCACTTACAACTTTTGTAGTTGCAGACGCCGTAGCTTTATTTTCTTCTACTACATCCGTACTAATGTTCCTAGCTATATATACCTCAAGATACTCAGAAGAAGATTTCCTCAGATCATTACCCCAGAAACTAATAATAGGTCTGGCAACCCTATTTATATCCATGGCATCAATACTAGTAGCTTTCTGCGCATCGTTGTTCATCTTGGTTGGAGGCCGGTACGCATGGGCTGTAATTCCTATAGCGTTGTTTGGTTCAGGTCCTGTGAGCTTATTTGCATGGCTGCAGCTACCACTGTTTTATGAAATGGTCCATTCTACATATCGGGATAGACCCTTTCAAAAACACAAGTATATGGATTCTTTAGCTGAGAAAAATAATTGCAAACAGAAAAAGTCTATTATGATTCGAGTCACAAAAGTATTAAAATCCCTCTGGTTATTCAAAGTCAAAAATAGAAGTTAAAGTCCAGTGCTCTCGTAACCTAGTACATCTGTTTAAACAATTATCAGTTGAATAATCAATTGTGAATATGTAATAACTGGTCAGTGGTTGGTTGTAAGAGTAATTAAGTGCAATTTTAACTTTGTTTTTCTTCGTATTCTGACGATTCGTTGTTTGTTGCAATACGAAAGTGCTACACTTCTCCCACTCCTTTCCCCATTATGTTTCATCGTTCTTAGCCCTTGATCTCTGGATTGAGATTAGCAGGGAGTCTCATTATTATTGGGTTTAACCAACATATGCTTGACACATAGGCGGGGGAAAACAGCAGGGGAAGGGAGCGTGGGACGTTTACCATTTTCGGTTGCAATATGTGTTCTCTCTTGCTTTTTCTGTTCCTTGTAGATTTGCTAAATAGCTCCTCTTGCAGATAAATAGTACTCCCTCCGTTCCACTTTAGATGACGTTTTGGGAGTTTTCACGCAGATTAAGAAATAAAGAGATATAAAAAAATTCTATCTATGCCCTTGAGAAAAGTCTTCAAACATTAATTGCTATTAGTGTATTTAAAACTAAACTTATGGTTACAAGACAAAATGTTAGGGTATTATGGGTAGTTTTGTGGTGAAAATATGAAAATATTAAGTAATGTGAAACAAGAAAATAACCCTAAACACTAGTCTTAAGTGAAACGGAGGTAGTAAATTTTATTATTAAGAACTTGTTCCTTCCGGATACAGAAAGCCATTGGTAATATTGGATTCCTTTTGGAGTTTGTCGTGATCAGCATTATTACTTTATGTGGTGTCCACAACATCTATAGCAATTTTCCGTCGCTTGCCTAATCATTCAATCTTCTGACAGCACGCCATGCATTTAGGACACCAATAATAGAGAAGCTCTGACTGCACGATAAAGTTTCCACATTATACAAAACCACTAATAGAAAAGTACCCGACAAACTGTAGAGGAGATAAAGTTGGTTGTACTCTGTGCAAGTTAATTATGATAAGATAAGATACGTGTTGAAAATTGATTGGTGGTAACAAAGGGTACAATGTATTTTTGGCAGAGAGCATTATGACTATTGCATCCGATTCTAAACTTGTCCGGAATAGAACCGATTCCAAGATACAAATCCATGTAGATACCAATATTTTAAGAACCGCACTGGTCATCTAATTGATAAAATTACTGAGTCAAGGTTAAATGGGCTAACCAGTGGTCAAATATTAGTTAGATTAAGTCAAATATTATTATTAGAATTATTTAGTCGATTATTATTGGTAAATATAGTGGTGGCTAGTATATATATATGTATAATGTAAGGGCTTAAAAGGAATATGCTAATATTTCTAGTTTTCTCCTCTCAAATTATTTTTCTGATTCTTTCCCATTTACATTCTCCCTCTGTAGGAATGGAATATCGCACAAGTAATGAGCATGCGAAGTGAAGACTATCTAATGTAAGCGGGGACTATCGCACATAGTATAATCAAGGTGACGTACTGGATGATGTCAGCAAAGTCACGATTATAGTGTGATGGTCTATGCGAAGTATAAACTGTGCGAGAATGAGTGAGTGTATATGAGCGAATGTAACGCACAGTGATTCCGAAAATAATGGATCTCTTAGTTGTCATCCACTATGTAGAACCCTATATAATGGGAAAGAGTTATCACACAGGGGGAGATTTTTAGTGTGTGTGAGATAAGAAACTAAGAGAGAGAAAGTTAATTTATTTGGAGAGCAAGTTAAGACATTGTAATATCTTGTAACTGATTTGAATCTTAATAATCAATAAAGACTTCTATTATGATCACTTAGAGTCTTGTTTAGATATATTGGGATGTGGTTGTAGGATTTCCTGCAACTACATTATTGGCGCTAGAAGACAGCTTTGGATGATAAATCCTGTTAGTGAGTTTACTGAATCTTGAAAAAGTAAATCTGAAAATTTTAGAGCAATCTTTTTAATTCTTTTAAAATATAGGAAGTTGAAGATGGTGAGACTTGGATCTACTGTTGAACAAGGAATATCAACTAGAAGGAGTAATAGAATTGCTGAAAGAAGAAGCGGTACAAATCCGGGACAACAAGAAGAAAGAGTAAGAGAAAATCAACTACTTGGACCTCAGCATGACCAAGAGCAGAACAAGTATTCATACTACACAAACAAATTCTACTGAAGAAGAGCAACAAAGGACTGGGAATGCAAGATTAATTGAAGAAAACGAAAAGAATATGACAATTGAGGAACTCATGCAAAGATTACTAGCAGAACGAAGGAGAGAGGAAGAAGAACGTGCGAATTTGGTACGTCAGAATGATGATTTAAGGGAAGAAAATCTTAGATTGCAAGAACATAGATCAAGAAGCACTACACGATCAAGGTCGAGATCAAGCAGGAGTTCATCAAGACAAAGTCAATCTAATCAAAGAGATGCTAGGCGAAGAAAACGCATGAAAACCATCGAAGAAAACCTGCAAGTAGATGACAATTTAGAAGATCGACAAGAGAGACGACGTGTATCTCAAAATCTGGGAACTAACCAATATGAACATCCGCGTGAACTTCTTCGCACACATCATAATTTTGAAAGAGAAGAAGAGGACCAAAGGCAAGCACAGATGATATTACATGGAAGAGAAATGTTGAGAGGAGAATGCGAGCGTGAAAGGGAAATTACACGTGCGAGAGATGAAAGAGATAGACAAAGAAGAAGAGAAGAAATTGAAGAGAGATAATTGCAAGAATCATTGCGTAAAAACAATCATGATAATCGAGTAAGGCAGCGCGAACGTTGTCGCATGGATGAAGAGGAAATGTTAAGACATCGACATGATCGCACAGGTGAAGAGGAAAGGTATAATGGAGCACAGGTTGATGTGAACACTGAAAGGCGTAGGAGAAGAAGAGAAGAAGCTGAAGAAAATGAGATACAAGAGGCAGTACACAAGAATGATCATGAGAATATATTGAGCCAAGAAAGATTAAAAAGACGTATGCGAGAGGATTTAGATCAAACTTTAAGTGAAGAAATTCTTAAAGAAATCGCGAAAATAAGAGAAATGATAACTGCGAAAAGAAATAGCGGAAGGAGACAACTAGAAGAAGCAGTGGAAGAAGCTGGAAAAACTCCCTTCACAAGGCAAATTCAAATGGAAATAATACCGCCCAAGTGCAATTTACCAGTGTTCACTAGCATATTTGATGGAAGCGCGTGTGCAATTTACCAACGTGTGCATATTCGATCATTATTACAATGGGAAAAAAATGATGCAGTAATGTGTAAATATTTTGCTGCGAGCCTAGCATGGGAAGCTCTGAAATGGTTTGAAGGGTTATCAATAGAAACCATTGGATCGTTTCATCATTTACAGAACGTCTTTTTAGGACAATATATCAGCAATAATATGTCAAGACCAGGAATTGAAACGATATTTGGACTTCGCAGAAGAATAAATGAGAGTTTGCGTCATCTAACAACACGTTGGAGAACCAGATCAATAAAATCAATAGCAGAGAAGACGAAGTAAGAAGTAAAAAGAAGAAAGAAGAAGACGAAGGAAGATATATAGGAGAAAATAAGGATCGTTTTTCAAGATTTCATTTCATTAATGCGAAGAATGAATGGATAAAAACAGGCGGTTAAAAGGACGTGTCAGGTAATGAATGGTTAAGAAAACACACGTAAATAAAGAAAGCTGGAATTCCGGAAGGGTGTCGACAGAGTGGAATACGAAAAGATACGCATGTGTGATATTATAGGATAGGAATTTCTCATATCGTTCACCCTTTAGAGTAAGCGAAATGAGAAGAGGCAAAATGTAGGAATGGAATATCGCACAAGTAATGAGTATGCGAAGTGAAGACTATCTAATATAAGCGAGGATAATGTAGGAATGGAATATCGCACATAGTATAATCAAGGTGACGTACTGGATGATGTCAGCAAAGTCACAATTATAGTGTGATGGTCTATGTGAAGTATAAACTGTGCGAGAATGAGTGAGTGTATATGAGCGAATGTAAACTCTATGTTTGTAGGCCTCAAATAACTCATAGGCTCGATGTTTGATCTAATTAGTTTTGTTAATTACTAAATTTTTGTGAAAAAATACTGATCAACGGATCAAACAACAAAAATACCGAAAAAGGTTGATCATAAAGCTTGGTACATTAATTAAATACCTCTAGAATTAATATAATGTCTTCATAAATACCCCTCCATTTTATTTAAATACTCTTAAGAGGTATATTTTAAGTGGATAATGAAAATGAACTAATACTAGTTTTTTGGATAATGAAAATGAACTAGTATGTTCTTGACGCGTAAAAACGTCAACCCAACCTCCTACAGAGGTTGAATTGACTTAATATGTTTTTATATATGCCAAAAATTAGACCCTAAAAACAATAAATAAACCCCAAAAGGGTATTTATAAACCCCTAAAGGATATTTGTGTAGACCCCGGAAAAGGAGGAGTATTTATACAATTTCCACCGGAGGTAATGGAAAATGTTTGAAAACTAATTTAAAAATCTTCCTTTTTCAATTCTAGTTAGGTCTGCCTTATTCCTTGGAAAAATTATTTTCCGGTTATCGAGCTCAAGGAGATGTGCACTTGTATCAAATTTTCATGATTTTGATTGTTTTTGTATTAATCTCTTAATTCATTGGGTTGGTTTACATGACCAGTGCTTGGAGGAGGATCACCTCTGAAATCGCAGAAGTGGAAGAAGACTACGCTGAAAGCTCGCTGCTTAAGAGTATGATGAAGCTTCTTAAAGGTACGATATGGGTTGCATTCGCTGTGTTTATTCTGATTGATCTTGCAAATGCTGGCACAAAGTCCACACTCTTGTTGCTCTTGGTTTACCGATGCATATGGAGTTTGTCAGGTACAATATTCGGAGGGGAAACTTGGTACTCGGTTGCAACTATTTTGATTTATTTTGCACTTGTAATCCGAATAGTTATCTATGTTTCTTGCAACTCCAACCACAACAAGGCTAATTTGAGTGTTGTTGCACCATCTCAATGTGGCATTGGTAGCACAGCATAGCAATGTTAAATCAGAAATTATGAATTCAAAAGTAGTGCAATATAATTTTTCACTTTACTAAACTAAAGTTGCATATATATATTAACTCGGCAAAATAAGACGATCATGGGCAACAAACCATGATTTGTTATACTAAATATCAAAACTCTCTAGGAATCTATATATGAAATGAATAACTAATTGCGATACTAATTATAGAAATTGTTTCAATAATCTAACAGAACTGAATTTCGAAAAGGTTGATGAAGAGAAGGATAAAAGTCTTTGTTTCTTGGCACTTACGCAACTAGTAGGTGATTCCCTTTCCCATACATCAGTAGTACGGGATCTTAGTGATACTAAACTATCCACATAACTCACCAGTAGACTATTTCCCGTCTCAAAACCGGGGACTTCCAAAATTTTGGTGGAATCATTCTTGGGGTCATATAAAAGTTTACGGTATCCACCGTCTATTAAAAATAAAACCTCGCCGTCCTTTGTAGAAGAAGACCATACCAGCTTACCTCGAGGGAATTTGATAGTGCATGAAGGCTTGAAACTGTATCGTTTTGTCCAAGAACCATAATCTTCCATCAACCAAACATCAATCAATAACGATGGGCAGTTATTACGATAACGTAACGATGGGAAGTTATTACTATTCCGCGCATCATGAACAACCAAACAGAGACGGTCTTCCAATATCCCCAAATGGTCATATATTTGCAACTTCTGAAAATCATAGAATTTTCTCGGGTTAACTCCTTCTGGATATGCGTATTCAACAAATCTATCACTACTCATATCCAAAGCGACTATAACCCAGGAACCTGTTGCTATGATAAAGCCTTTCCAATGAAGAGCTCCATTCAAAAACCAAACAAACTGACCATTTGCCAGACCTTCAGGAACAAACGAGTATCGGTTCAGGGTTCGGATAGTTTTCCATGACCTGTCTCCTCTTAATGCACAGACCTCAACTTTAGAATAACGATGACCATTTATTCTCATCAATTTGTAAACATCAAGGTGGCAGTCGTAACCAAAACCATATGTTAAGGTTGTTGGTAAATAGCTAACGAAATACGGCTTATATTCACCTGTTGATGGGTTCAAAATACCAAATATCGAACCACCACCTTTCATGCAAATCAAACCGTTACAAGATCCCACTACTACAGTACCCTCATCCGCCCAACCTCTCTGGCGACCATTATACTTCCGAATAGCTCCATCACATGTACATTTTGTAGACAAAGCTGATGCTGATAATATTGAAGCATAATCTACTGGGCAAAATTGAGGAGGACGGCAAGGCTCGTTACAAGATCCCACTACTACAGTACCCTCACCCGCCCAACCTCTCTGGCGACCATTATACTTTCCAAGAGCTCCATCACATGTACATTTTGTAGACAAAGCTGATGCTGATGATGCTGATAATATTGAAGCATAATCTACTGGGCAAAATTGAGGAGGACGGTTAGGCAAGTTAGATATAAGCATGAGGCTGGGGTTTTTCTTGTTACGGTTAAGGTGATCCTTAGTAAATTTAGGGTTATAAAGTAGTCTGCACAATGGTTTGCAAACACATCTACATCTTAAAATGGATTTCGCAGGTAACCTTAAGAAAACATCTACCTGAATCTCTTCTGGCAGCCTCAACATCTTCTTCTTTTTCTTCTCTTTTTCCTTAATCCTCTTAGCTAGCTAGGGTTTCAACAGGCAGAGAGTACTAGGTCACGATAAAGGAAAATGGTCCCTTTTATATACAGAAATGCTGGTTGACCGTGGAATCCACCGGGAGAAATCCCTTGACACTAATAGGGTGGGCCCAAGGTCATTGTAGCAGTACTCTTTTATATATCCAGAGATCGCTTTCTAGAATACAGAATATCCTATATACAGCAACTAATAGATAACCTAAGGCAATAGAATCCGATATATTCAATATATGATATATTCAGCAACTAATGTAAACACTTAAAGAAAGAAACGAACAAAATCCTAGCCGAAAAATGTTGGTTTGCTGGACCTTTCGGTATAAAGAGGGAAAAAACCCACGAATTCCAAAATAAAAAATACAGTATTGTTTTGGAAAGAACCGTTTTTTTGGTGTTGATGGTGGATTTTAAACAAAGGGTAAAATCGTAAAACCCAAAATAACCTAATGTCACCTATGACACATTTATTAGAACGTTTAATGCATGTAGTCGCAATTAATAAGGGGTATTTTTCAAATTTGGGTTACAACGAACAAAACCCTAATTCCTCCGTGCCAATGGCAAATCATGCCAGCCCCACACCTAGCCCAAGCTAGCCGCGCCATGCCAAACACACTCGCCTTGGCCCTAGTTATGCTAGTCACACCAAACGCGCCAAAGCATGCCAACCATGCTAGCCGCACCTCCGTGCCAATGGCAAATCATGCCAGCCACGCCTAGCCCAAGCTAGCCGCACCTCTGTGCCAATGGAAAATCATGCCAGCCACACCAAACACGCCAAAGCATGCCAACCATGCTAGCCGCACCTCCGTGCCAATGGAAAATCATGACAGCCACACCTAGCCCATGCTAGCCGCCCCTCTGTGCCAATGGCAAATCATGCCAGCCACACCAAACGCGCCAAAGCATGCCAACCATGCTAGCCGCACCTCATGTGCCAATGGCAAATCATGCCAGCCACACCTAGCCCAAGCTAGCCGCACCTCTGTGCCAATGGCAAACATGCCAGCCACACCAAACGCGCCAAAGCATGCCAACCATGCTAGCCGCACCTCCGTGCCAATGGAAAATCATGCCAACCACACCTTGCCCAAGCTAGCCGCGCCATGCCAAACACACTCTGCCTTGGCCCTAGCTACGCTGGTCACGCAACGAAAAGCCAAACACCCTTACCTTGGCCCTAACCGCGACATGCCAAAGTAGCGCCCGCACCTAGGCTTGCAAACCGTGCAACCTAGGCCAAATTGGCCACGCATGCCATTGGAACATGCCAACACGCTCGTTGGTAGCTTTTCTCACCAGGGCGTGGCCCTAATGGCCGAGCATGCCATTGGCACATGCCAACACGCTCGCTGGTAGCTTTTCTCACCAGGGCGTGGCTCTAATGGCCGAGCATGCCATTGGCACATGCCTACACGCTCGCTGGTAGCTTTACTCACCAGGGCGTGGCCCTAATGGCCGAGCATGCCATTGGCACATGCCAACACGCTCGCTGGTAGCTTTTCTCACCAAGGCATGGCCATAATGGCCAAGCATGCCATTGACACATGCCAACACGCTCGCTGATAGGTTTTCTCACCAGGGCGTGGCCCTAATGGCCGAGCATGCCGTTGGCACATGCCACCACGCTCGCTGGTAGCTTTTCTCACCAAGGCATGGCCCTAATGGCCAAGCATGCCATTGGCACATGCCAACACGCTCCCTGGTAGCTTTTCTTACCAAGCCATGATCCAAATTGGCCACGCATGCCATTGGCACATGCCAAACACGCACGCTGGCAGCCCAACTTGAAAGCCGTGCAACCTAGGCCAACTTGGCCGAACGCGCCATAGGCATATGCCAAAACCCACGCTGGTAGCGTAACTCGCAAACCGTGCAACCTACCGCCAAGGCATTCCGCACATGCCATTGGCACATGCCACACACGCCACTAGCAGCTCTGTGCATTTCCACTTACACTCAACGTACAACCTACCACCAAGGCATTCCACACATGCCATTTGCACATGCCACACACGCCACTAGCAGCTCTGGCATTGCCACTTACGCTCGAGGTGCAACCCGCAACAAAGGAATTCCGCACATGCCATTGGCACATGCCACACGCCCCTAGCAAAGATCACTTGCACTCAAGGTGCAACCAACACTCGAGACATCAACACAAACTGGGGATGCTTTCCGAGGTCTTGGTTTGGCGGTCACGGCTTGCGGCGTACACACTACGCTCACATTAAGAAAGCGTGAATAGGAATAAAGCGGTCAAATAAATGAGGAAATAATGGTGAAAACGTTTTCACCCATAAACACCTTTGCGGTTACCACCTCCTTCCATTATTTCACCCTTTACTCTCTTCCTTCATGAGGCCAGGGTACGTTTCAATCTCGACTTGTATAAATAGGTCTTACCTATTTCCACCGCACAACAAGTCTCGGTCAGAGAAAAATACAACACTCTCGGAAAAGGCAACTTTGCAAGCTCTCCAAAAAGCTTTCATCTCTTGCAAGCTTCCTAAGCTTTCACTTTCGATACAAGTAGAGACACTACTCTCCCAAAACTATTCTCGGTCTCAACACCTTTCTTTGCTTTCCTCCCCAAATCAACCCTTCTCCTCCACTTTGTGACCGAAACAAGCCCTGGGCGGCCATTTCTTGGTTTAGGCCGGACTTGTACGAGATTGATCTCTCGAATCTATAAAGTGCTCACGTGCAAAGACATTTGTTTAGGGTTTAAACCAGTTTCTCACTCACCTACCAAATTTACCAAAATCGCGGAAAGGATTTTTACCCATAAACAATTGGCGACCACGAATGGGAGGATTGATCTATCGGCTACAATATTAGGCTCAGTCGATCTCGTTCTTCGACCTGAGATGTCAAGATGGTAGGGGAAGCGACTCAATCCGACTCAACTGCCCGACAACCGGTTACCGGTTGTAAAAACTAGACCGGCGGGGACTTGTCAAGATGCTACCAGATTGGGGACTTCTTCAAGATGCTACCAATGATTGGGGACTTGTCAAGCGATGATACCAAAGAAAGCCGCCTTTTACATGGAGAGGGGCGTGTTCGCAAAAACCTATGGAGTGAGTAAATTTAGACTAGGCAAGATATACGATCTGTTTTTAGGTTCTTAATAAAGCCGTCATACTACTGCGTCTTGTGCCTATTGCTAGCACACACTTTCATAAAAGCAATATTCCTTTCACAAAACATAATCAGAGTTATATTATCAAAACCATTCATCCCAGAAATAATCCATTATCCTCAAAAGCTACCAGCTGTCTATCAAAACCGGTCGAACTTAGAACCAGACATCCAGTATGTTTTTTTTTCAAAAAACAAAAAGAAAAAGAAAAAGAAAAAGAATCTAAACTAAAGTTTAAAAGAGAAACATCAAGGAAAATCATCCAACAGAGGTCTGCTCTTCTTGGAGAAAGTCAACTTTGCATCTTCAAGAGCCCCTCTCTTCATAGTTAACATCTTGGAAAGCTTTTCTAGTTCTACCTCCTGTCGTTCAATCTCTTATGCAGAATGGCTTTCGATTGCTGCATCTTTTAACTTCTGGATCTCAGCAAGGCCTTCGACAAACCACGAAGCGTTGAACTCCTTTTCTACGTACACGTCGCGATGGAGCTCCCAACGGCAATAACGTCTTGAAAACGGTGTGGCAATCACCTCACGCATGTACTCGATGGAAGATAAAGCCTCTTCCACATGCTTAACCAGTGCAAATCGACTAGTGACCTTCTTGGTTGTGGCCATATGTCCAGTACTTCTCCCAGATTCTGTGTACAACGCCTCATAATTAGCCAGCACGCCAAAGACGCCGAAACCGCCAACCAAAGACATGACCTGTATAAGGAACCAAGTACGGGGATCGAAAATGGCGCCTGCAACTGGCCTCACGACTCTCAAAGGGTCTTCTTCTATGTCTACGGCAGCAACAATCAGAGAATCATCCATCGTTTGAACCACATCTGTGCCCGGCAATTGGCTAACTCCCATCTCCAAGTCACCGGCGGTGGTCACCAAAGGCAAGTTTTTGTGTGGCTCCACCCCAGAATCGTCCTCCGACCGGATTCCTCCTACGAACTTGAGTTAGACATTTTTCAAAAGATGAAACGGAAGAAGAAAGAAAAAAGCGAAACTCACCGAACCACTTCCAGAAAAAGAACTAGTGCTGCTAGAGGAATCACTCTCACTTGTCGAACTTTCTTCTTTCTCCGACTCATCATCGCTATGAGAAGGCTCAGTGCCGCCGGAATTCTTCGAAGAAATTTCCGTCTCCTGGCAACGTGCAAGGGCAGCGAAAGCATTAACACTACCGAAGCCCTGGAAGAAATAAGAAACATGTTTTCAGCAGAAATTCACGTGTTTTGAGACAAACCAACAAGGAGGCGACACATACCTGGTTATTGGAAGAAATGAAAGACACGAGAGCTGTGGGAGGATCTTTTGAAACCGCCCGGAACCCGCCAGCACGATTCTTCGTTCTCTGTTCCTTTGCTTGGAGACTTTCCGAGTTGCCAGGCAATTTTCGCTTGGGATCTATCAACATTGGATACTTCTTCAAAACTGCTGGGGAAGGTTTACAACGAACATTCTCCACCACGTTATTTACAAAATTTTGGATCATAGTGAACTCATCGTACCAGAACTCATTATAGCCAAAAGTCGTCGAAGTTACTCTTCCCGTTTGAAAGAAGGGAAGGCGGATACCCGGCTCAAGGGAACTGGCATTGAGGGCGGAATGCAATGAATCGTTAGGAACCACCAACTGGTAAGCAAGAGGCACCCCTTGATCGAAAGCCATGTGACGAGCAGCACGGTCAATATTGTAAGCAGCTATTCGGAAAGACCCCATGAAGAAAGACGGCATATAGCCGGACATGCAGCTTTGAATAAACAAGTTTTCACCAACACTCAAGTTGCCGTCGGGAAGATAAAGACATGATCGGAAAGCGGAAGAAAAGGTGTCAATTTGAGTCACCGACCTATGGACCGGCTCCCATGGGCGAAAACTGATTTCATGCGACTTATCGAGAAGACTAACCAAGCTCATGCCAACTCGCGGGAATCGAAGGCAACGGTTTCGGAGCATACTTCTCAAAGTGCTCCCATAGCCAGGCTTGCAGAAAAGCAACGTGCACATATGAATCCACTTTCATGAAACCATTCGAAACTCGCATGTTCGCAACTAGGTGATCCAGATGTAAATACGGGGAACCAAGGAATAGCTTGCCAATGAGAAGAACTTCACCTTTTGCTAACTTCACAAAGAATCACTAGTAACTTTGGTCTTATTTAGTTCTTGCGTAACCGTCATCAAAAATGTCTCTAGACAACCTGAGAGCCAAAATGCCGCAACATGAAGATCACTTTTTCATTTAGGTTCCACTCGTCCGGAAACCATTGATATATCCACCGGCGTAAAAGCACCTTTCATCCTCTTTCCTGGACGAATCCTTCGACTTCGCAGTGGAGTCTTTTCGAGCGTAATCCCAACTTAGCGGCAAGGTCGTCTGCATTTTCTCCTCACCTTCAGACAATCGGATATTAAGATTCCCGGTTACAGGAAGATTCAGCAAGAGAGCTACACTCTCCAAGGAGAAAGTTATTTCACCCCATCTACATATGATCGTATGGGTGTCCGGACACCATCTGGAGATGAAAGCAACCAAGCCCGGATATCCTTCCTAACTGGAGATTTACTGGAAGCTCGGCTGAAAGATCAATAATCTGCGCTCGAGTCAAGTTGGTATTTATGTGCTCCCTACTCACCATGAACTCAACCCATCTATCAAAAGAACACAATGGGCTTTTACACATCCTGAAATCAATGTTGGAAGAAGAATATAACTCTTTATGAAGACAAAACCGTATGGTGTTCTCTTCAAGGAACCGAACGTGTCTTCTTTTCATCTTCACCACCGGTTAACAAAATTGGCACGAAACTGGGTGATTCTTCCGAGAAGGGGCGAGGGGTCTATCAAAGAATTCATCATCCGTGTTTGGTTTGGAACTATGAACATCCTTCGATGAGGCGAAATTTTGTTCAGGTAACATCTTGTCGGATTTCTTCATAACAACTTAGCAACAAGATATCTGCACACGGAGAAAGACGAAATTATCTCCCTAACACATAACTGCACCTAACAAAAGGTAAACCTAAAAAAAAAAAAAAAGAGGGTGTATTCTCTACGGGTTCAAAACTGCACACGCAGTATTTTCTTCAGGGTTCAAAATTATATACGCAGTATTTTTTACGGGCTCGAATGCGTCTATGGTATCCTTCTTCGGGTTCAAAATTATATATGGAGCATTTTTCTACGGGTCCAAAACTTCCCGCGCAGTATTTTCTTTAGGTCCGAAATTCATATATGCAATATTTCATGTGGGTTCGAAGTTATATGAAGCACATATACAGTATTCTCTACGGGTTCGAAAATGCACACGCAGTATCTTCTTCAGGGTTCAAAATTATATACGAAGTATTTTATACGGGCTCAAGTGCGTCTGCAGTATCCTTCTTCGGGTTCAAGACTATTGTAACATCCCGTGTTTTTAGCATGGCGCATGCTAAAAGATGCGCCATTGCCTGAGATGAAGCTTCATCCAAAGCTTCTGTTGCGTAGGAAAAGGAACGTTGGCCCTTGGCCAATGTGTTGACAATCTACTGACCAACATGGCCGGACATCGGGTTGGAAGAGTACGGCCAATATGGCCGGACATCGGGTTGGCAGAGTACGGCCAACATGGCCGGACATCGGGTTGGCAGAGTACGGCCAACATGGCCGGATATCAGGAGAATACATGGCAACGGCCATGAATAGTAAACGGGGAGTTGATGGAATATTTTTCGTCCCCTTTTCATACTTGTAGAAATTCCATTAAGACATATATAGGGAGGGGTAGTTGGTTGAAGGTGCATATGCGGACTATGTACCAAGTAAGCTGCATAGCTTGTCTGGAATGGTATGAATGATGCTCAGGCCTCATTCTTAGTCGCGCAGCCTTACGAATGAAGCATATGATGCTGAGGCATCACTATGCCATTTCACGGACTCGATGATGCATCACTTGGATGTATTTGACGGAACGACCTATACGGACTAGGCCATTACCACTATTGCTTGGTCACGACCTAGCAAACGAGTTGGAATAAGTTGATTGTCCCTTCGCTGATGAACTATATACGGTCTGTGCTTGATCCCTTTAGACTAGGGAAGGGTACCTAGGCAGCCGCAATGAGTTGCAGCATTGCCGGTCCAGCACTTTGTCGCTCATATCATCTAATTTGGAGATGATTGTGACATTCTGGCCCTTCATATCATCTAAGCTCGGTAGCTCGACGCCAGAGATGATTCTGGCCATACTTGATGAGGCTTAGTTGCATGCCAGCAAGTGGATGCTCATACTTCCTATCAAGCTACAAAAAGAAAGCTATAGCCTATCTATAGGCGAAAAACCCGAGTGTCGTAATTTAGCACAAGAGGAGTCCATTTTGATGGGAAACAGCCCAAAGATCAAGACATGTGGATCTATAGATCCACATGGTCACTAGAATTCAGCCAAATTCCATCGTTTAGGGCCTTAAAAAGGCTGTTTGGCCGTATTAAGCAAGTTTTTGCTTTCTTAGTAAACCCTTTTGCGGAACAAGGGTAAGTTGGAAGCTAATTTAGCTGCATCATGCTCCAAGAGCATGCTTGCAAGGGCGAATGAACGTGCATTTGCCTAGCTTTAAAGGCCCGGATCATAGCTTCATCATGGCGCACCGGGGGAGTTACGGCCTGCGGGGCAACGCGCCAAAGGCGTAATTTTCTGGTCCGTCACAACTATATACGCAGTATTTTCTACTGGCTCGAATGCGTCTACGATATCCTTCTTCGGGTTCAAAATTATATATGGAGCGTTTTTCTACGGGTTCGAATCATATATACAGTATTTCCTTTGGGTGCATATATACAATATTTTCGACAAAAAGCACGCCAAGAAATCATATGCGCAATATCATTGCAAGGATTATAAAAACGCCCACTTTTAGGGTTTGCACCTACATGAAAAGGGAAACAAGAGAAGTACTGGAAGACATACCTGGAAACCGGTTTTTCTTTATGACTCTGCCGCTCGTATGAAAAGATGAAAGAACAAAGATGAGAGAAAGGGATTTTATATATATGGGCGTGGAGATTCTGAAATAGGGAAGGATTTCCCTATACCAAAAATCGTGCATATAAGGAACGGGCCCACAAGGGCGCCCAACTTCCCAACGTCTCCCAAGTTTCACCGGTCCCACCAATTGCGCCCAACTTCCCAACGTCGCCCAAGTCACGCCAGCTAGCACGCTCAGCTTCCCCACCTTGCACCAGTCCCGCCAGCTAGCGCGATCAGCTTCCCACTTTGCGCCGGTCCCGCCAGCTAGCAC
Source organism: Papaver armeniacum (assembly GCA_023531295.1). NCBI lineage: Eukaryota > Viridiplantae > Streptophyta > Magnoliopsida > Ranunculales > Papaveraceae > Papaver > Papaver armeniacum. The sequence goes on along the minus strand of JAJJWW010001124.1, from coordinate 16,478 downwards.
GCTCCGTTTCCCAACTCGCGTCAACTTCTCAATGCCGAAGAGCTTCCTGTCTCTCACGACGCTGACTTCCTAATTGTGCCATCCTCCCGATTTATTCAAAACTGTCTGAGGCAAGGATTCCAAATACTATTTATAAAAAGGTCAGACAAGCCTCCTCAATTCTATTTACGATTTGATGTTGATAGTTTGTCACCATCTTATGCTTACCTCGCAACAAAGCTCCTGTTCCGAGCTAAGCAGGGGACTTAATGTTGATGGTGGATTTTAAACAAAGGGTAAAATCGTAAAACCCCAAATAAACTAATGTCACCGGTGACACATTTATTAGAACGATTAATGCATGCAGTCAGTAATTAATAGGGGGTATTTTTTCAAATTAGGGTTACAACGAACAAAACCCTAATTCCCCTCCGTGCCAATGGCAAATCATGCCAGCCACACCTAGCCTGGGCTAGCCGCGCCATGCCAAACGCACTCTGCCTTGGCCCTAGCTATGTTAGTCACACCAAACGCGCCAAAGCATGCCAACCATGCTAGCCGCACCTCCGTGCCAATGGCAAATCATGCCAACCACGCCTAGCCCAAGCTAGCCGCACCTCTGTGCCAATGGCAAATCATGCCAGCCACACCAAACGCGCCAAAGCATGCTAACCATGCTAGCCGCACCTCGTGCCAATGGCAAATCATGTCACCACACCTAGCCCAGAGGCTAGCCCCCTCTCGTGCCAATGGCAAATCATGCCACCACACCAAACGCGCCAAAGCATGCCAACCATGCTAGCCGCACCTCATGTGCCAATGGCAAATCATGCCGCCCACACCTAGCCCAAGCTAGCCGCACCTCGTGCCAATGGCAAATCATGCCGACACACCAAACGCGCCAAAGCATGCCAACCATGCTAGCCGCACCTCGTGCCAATGCAAAATCATGCCAACCACACTTGCCCAAGCTAGCCGCGCCATGCCAAACACACTCTGCCTTGGCCCTAGCTACGCTGCTCACGCCACGCCAAGCCAAACACCCTTAGCTTGGCACTAACCGCGTCATGCCAAAGTAGCGCCCGCACTCTAGGCTTGCAAACCGTGCAACCTAGGCCAAATTGGCCACACATGCCATTGGCACATGCCAACACGCTCGCTGGTAGCTTTTCTCACCGGGCGTGGCCCTAATGGACGAGCATGCCATTGGCACATGCCAACACGCCGCTGGTAGCTTTTTCACTGCGTGGCCTTAATGGCCGAGCATGCCATTGGCACATGCCAACACGCTCGGCTGGTAGCTTTTCTCACCGGGCGTGGCCCTAATGGCCGAGCATGCCATTGGCACATGCCAACACGCTCGTTGATAGCTTTTCTTACTGTGGCGTGGCCTAATGGCCGAGCATGCCATTGGCACATGCCAACACGCTCGTTGTGGTAGCTTTTCTCACCAAGGCATGGCCCTAATGGCCAAGCATGCCATTGGCACATGCCAACACGCTCGCTGATAGCTTTTATCACCAGGGCGTGGCCTTAATGTCCGAGCATGCCGTTGGCACATGCCAATACGCTCGTTGGTAGCTTTTCTCACCAAGGCATGGCCCTAATGGTCAAGCCATTGGCACATGCCAACACACTCGCTGGTAGCTTTTCTTACCAGGACATGATCCAAATTGGCCACACATGCCATTGGCACATGCCAAACACGCACGCTGGCAGCCCAACTTGCAAGCCGTGCAACCTAGGCCAACTTGGCCGTACGCGCCACTAGCATATGCCAAAACTTACGCCGGTAGCCTAACTCGCAAACCGTGTAACCTACCGCCAAGGCATTCCGCACATGCCATTGGCACATGCCACACGCCACTAGCAGCTCTATGCTTTGCCACTTACACTCAACGTACAATCTACCACCAAGGCATTCCACACATGCCATTTGCACATGCCACACACGCCACTAGCAGCTCTAGCATTTCCACTTGCGCTCGAGGTGCAACCCGCAACAAAGGCATTCCGCACATGCCATTGGAACATGCCACACGCGCCCCTAGCAGCATAACATGCACTCAAGGTGCAACCAACACTCGAGACATCAACACAAACTGGGGGATGCTTTCCAGGGTCTTGGTTTGGCGGTCACAGACTTACACGTACACTACGCTCACATTAAGAAAGCGTGAATAGGAATAAAGCGATCAAATAAATGAGGAAATAATGGTGAAAACGTTTTCACCCATAAACACCTTGCAGTCACCACCTCCTCCCATTATTTTACCCTTTACTCTCTTCCTTCATGAGGCCATGGTATGTTTCAATCTCGACTTGTATAAGGTCTTACCTATTTCCACCAGACAACAAGTCTCGGTCAGGAGAAAAATACAACACTCTCAGAAAAGGCAACTTTGCAAGCTCTCCAAAAAGCTTTCATCTCTTGCAAGCTTCCTAAGCTTTCACTTTCTGATACAAGTCGAGACACTACTCTCCCGAACTATTCTCGTCTCAACACCTTTCTTTGCTTCCCTCCCCAAATCAACCCTTCTCCTCCACTTTGTGACCGAAGCAAGTCCGGAACGGCCATTTCTTGGTTTAGGCCGGACTTGTACAGATTGATCTCTCGAATCTATAAAGTGCTCACGTGCAACACATTTGTTTAGGGTTTAAACCAGTTTCTCACTCACCTACCGAATTTACCAAAATCGGCGAAAGCGATTTTTACCCATAAACATTTGGGTAAGACATTAGAAGTCAATCTAGGTCACCCCTTATCTAGATATTTATATTAATGCCTAAATTACCCTCCTGATTAATTTTAGGTAATGATTAGTTAGTGTTAATAATAGGTAGTGTAATGATTAGTGAAATGATTAAGTTAAAGATAATTAGTGAGATTAAAAAATCAGATGAGTTTTTTTTTAAAAGAAGTAGAATTATTGAGAGAGTAAAGTTAGAGAAGATTAAGAAGGAAAACATGAAAAACAATGGATTTTACCAACCACAACCAGAGGAAGAGTATTTGGGTACCCAGGTATGTTTCAAACTTAGATAATGTTGGTTAAATTGCTCTAAATTTTCAAAAAAATATAATTTTTTTGAGTAGATTTGGGCTTGTTCGGTTACCTTATGTGAAGAAAAGGTTACCGAACTCATCTGAAAGTGTAGTTCGGTTACTTTTTCCAAACATGCAGGTTACCGAACTCGCTCTTTAATGGAGGTTTTTAGTCGTTCGGTTAACAGACATGTTACCGAACTTTGTTTATAGGATTTACAGAGTAATGTTCGGTTGGTTCGCAAACTTTAACCCAACAACATTTCTAACCGAACTCCAAATGTATGCAAATGGTGAAGAGTTCGGTTTGTCAGATTTTTTGCGACCAAACCGAACATAGTGGGACAAGTTCGGTTAAATTGAAACTCAACATAGTAGGCAAAATAGCAAAGTTCGGTTACATTGGAATTTTTTTTTCTTTTTTTAATATGGGTAGAGTTCGGTTAGTAGATAGTTTTAGAATTTTTTGCGAACCAACCGAACAGAGTAGGAAAAGTTCGGTTAAATCATAACTCAACATAGTGGGAAAAATAACACAGTTCGGTTACATTGGATTTTTTTTTTTTTTTTGTATTATGGGTAGAGTTCGGTTACTAACTAGTTTTAGAATTTTTTGCGAACCAACCGAACAAAGTGGGAAAAGTTCTGTTGAATGAGAACTCAACATAGTGGGACAAATAGCATAGTTCGGTTAAACTGGAAATTTTTTTGTTTTTGTAATATGGGTAGAGTTCGGTTACTAGATAGTTTTAGAAATTTTTGCGAACCAACCGAACTCGTAGTTCGGTAACCTAATTTTAAATCCTATTGAACCGCATTGTTCTTCGTGTTCTTCCTTTCAGGAAGTTCGCTTAAGAAACTTGGGTTTTTTTGAAACGCGTCCTAACCGAACAAGGCACTGTAACTTCCATATGAACCCTATTTTGATGATTTCTATTCAATTAAAAGTAATGTGGTTTTCATGATTTCTGATTTCCTAGATGTGCTAAATCAGGACCTTTTCCAGGGAGTCTTGGGGGTTTTCTTTTGAAGAACCATTCTTATACTCGATTTTGGGAAGAAAAGAAGAACATTAGAACAATTTTCTCCTCAAATTTTTTTTTTTTTCTTCTGTGGCTAGGTTTAGGGATTCTTTTGTTTTTGTTTTAGATTAAATTAGGGGCGGTCATTAGATTAGGGTTAATTTTAATTAGGATAAGGGCAAATCAGTAATCTCATGATTTTAGGACATCCCTAAACATTGTAGGGTAGGTGTCCTAATAAGACCATGGTCCCCCAAAAACCATGATCCCTAAAAAATGGTTCTTTGGAAAATAGTAAACGTGTCGGAACAGCCCATCACAGCCCATTAAGAGGCCAGCCTACCACCATATGGGCCGTGTTTTGTCGTGCCAAACATTGCTAGCTTCTTTAAAAGTAATTAGGAAACAGTAGGTGCTGAAGTAATAGCGCCTCTGTGCACAAAAAAAAAAAAAAAAAAAAAAAAAAAATCAAACAAAACTAATGAACCCCGAACTGAATAAAACTCATCTTATTTTAATTCCCAAGTTAAAAATAACCAAAAATCCTAGTCAGTTTCTCCCATTTATAGGCCTCTGTAACACTATTTATAAACTGATAGAAAAAATCATAGCTAATAGAATTAAACCTCTGTAAAATAAAATAATCTCTCCTTTTCAATTTGTTTTCCTCTCATCTAGGAAAATATCTGATAACAATATAGTAGCCTATGAAATAATCCATTCGTTTAAAAAGAAAAAAAAAACAAAAACTGGGGGTTTAGGCATTAACATCAACATGTCAAAAGCCTTTGATAGAGTATATTGGAATTTCCTTTTAAAAGCTCCATCTTCTCTAGGATTTAGCAATGAGGTATGTACTATTCTAGAACAATGCTTCCCTACAATTAACTTCTATTATTGTTCTACGAAATGGCACTCCTGGTAGGAAGTTTAAACCATCTAGAGGATTACCTTGACGTAATCCTCTTTCTCCCTACTTATTCATTATCTGTATGGAGATTTTTTCCAGACAACAAAAAAATAAAACTCTCCATGGTATTAAAATAACACCTAAAAGTGAACCAATATCTCATCTCTTTGTTGTTGATGACTGCATTCTTTTTGTCAAAGCTAGCCTAGTAGAATGCAAAAACCTTTTAGCAGCCATTGACAAGCTCAGTAAAGCATCGGGACAGCAAAAAGGTGGAACCAAAACACCAAAAGATGATGACAAAACTCTTAAAAATTAAACACATCAGTATCAAGGACCCTTATCTAGGTGCACCATTGTTCATTGATAAGTCAAAAATCAAAACCATTGACTTCATCTTGATAGAATATAGAGCTAAAAAAAGGCTAGAAAGGAAAAGTCTTTCCTCAATCCAGTAGACTTTTTTCGGATCAACTCAACTGTTGAACACTCACCAGCCCAAATACTATCAAACCTTCTATGGCAAAAGCAACGACACCACTTGCTAGGAAGAAAGGGACCTCTAGTTTGATTGCCCATTTACAGAGATGCAAAAACATTAGAAGGAACAACCATCTCTGAACTTATGGTGTTTGAATTTTTATTTTGTCATTAATGAGAAACTAGACTCTTTGTAATATAGTTATTTCTGTTAATGTGTGTTGGGAGAACGTCTAATGTGTTTAAAATTCTGTAAAAATAAATCTAAAATTTTAAATCAGTTGGTTAACCGAAACCGACCAGTTTTATATCAAAACTGAAAGTATCAAAACCGAATGAAACCGAATAAGCTAGATGGTTTTATCAGTTTCTAATATTGGAAAACCGAGTACTTCGGTTTCGGTTATTTTTTTGCCAACAACCGAATGAAACCGGACCATGTGCATCCCTAGTTGCTTCCACTTTTCAGAAAATAAGGGTATTTTTTAATATTGAATAAAAGTATTCTTCAAGAGGTTGATTTTGAGGGGTATCTAAACAATGTTCCCTATAACAGAGAGGAAGGATTGTAAGCAATCTGTAACGAGTCTGATGAGCCAATGAGAGGAGCGCATGTGTAATGAGACAGCTGGTACAACTGTGAATTCTGTTACTAACAGTAACAACAAAGAGTGTAAAGCAGGTTGTGAAGATAATCCTGCACAGCGTCAGAATATTAACCGGAATGTTGCTATTACTAACTGAGCAATTTAATTAGGGTAAGAAAGTTTCGAAGAAACAAGTTAACGAGTCGCACGTTAAAACTTGAGGAGTGCTGTTGTGCTAAAGGTGGATCAGGTGATGAGCAGTAGATCATGTGGATTGAAGCCATTTGGACTACTTCTTTAAGACTGTCTTCTCTAAGAGCAACTGTAATGGTGCGATCAAAACCATAGATCAAAGACCAAAAAAAACAACCAAATTTGAGTTTAGTCCGTGGTGTTACACTAGGGTGGAAGAGTAAATTTGGTCGAGCACATATATAATGTTCTCTTGGTGAAAAAGTATACATCAGGATCACTTTATATATCCGCCCCATCACAGGATCACTTTATACATCCGCCCCATCAGACATCAGAATCACTTTATACATGCGCCTCACTGAGACGTAACTTATATGTACGCCTCATTACACGGACGGAAAATATATGTCCGCTTCAACTCAAGCGTAACTTAAAAGCTCGCCTATTTACAAACGTACATTATACGTTCGCTCGACTATATTTGGTTTTGGTCTTGGTCCCAGACCAAATATAGTCTGGGATTTGGTTTCAGTCCAGCTTTTACTGTTTAGTCCGTCCCACTGTGTCTCGTTTCTGGACCATATTTATGGGTTTGATCGTCCACTGTGGGTTTTTTTTTTTTTTTTTGAAAAGGAGAGGTTTATTTATAAGTTCGAAATTTCCAGTGTTACATAGTTTAGGAATGTAGCATTCCTAGTCTTTACAATCGGGTAGATAAACATAAGCATAATTAATTCCCAATTATGAGCATTCACTTCTGACGGACTTGTTCGAAAATATCTTATCCCCTTGATGGTGTCGATGTTCTTGTGAGTTTTGATTCCGTTTACCTTCATTGTTTCATCACAATCTTGGTCATTTCTTGATCCTGGTAGAACACAACAGTTATAGCTAGCCCAATAGTTGTTGATGTGGTGGTTGTAGATCCGGAGTGCGAAGGTTTTGACACCATCTTCAATGACTATCCACAAGAATATCCTAAGTTTTGATGGATACTTCTTAGTCTGATCCTTGAAGTAATCCCTTGGTGTTGATGATGGTTGTGTAGCCGATGGTTTGGCGAATGGGTAGATGTTGCTGTTGTGATGTGGTGTACGGCTCATGTGAGGACATTTTGTTGTTGTTGATGTAAAACTTGCATAGCGGCGTCCTGTTGTTGATGATCCGCAGAATCTAAACTATCCGTAGTACTACTAACAAAGTTATCTAAAAACATAAAACAAAAATACATAATAGAAAATACTGGTTGGCGATTTTGGTCATTTTCATACTGGTTGGCAAAGTTTCTTCGACCACTATCTTTGTTCCTCGAATTCAGCAGCCTATGACGGAGGTGATACCGTGTTGATCCTCGAACATGAAGATAAAGGAAGGCTGGAATTTGTTTAATCACTCATTTATTTTTCAAAATGTTAATCTGTTTTCAAAGGCCCAAGCTTTGAATTTGTTTAATATCGTCAGCAAGCTTATGACATTATCAAATTATTTTGAGTAATAAAGTATACTTATAGGAAGTCAATAAATTTTGTTTATTTATACACCGGATGTCACATCACGGTGAAGCCTTCGATGACGAGGTCTCTGCCGACTTGGTTATTGGACGTTAAATAAATTAACCAAAAAAGAGTAGTAGAGAAATGCTTAAGCTTAGTACTATGGGTGCTAGGAACGCTTAGTCCTATGGACCCATAATCTAGCAGCTAGATTATGGGTCCATGTCAATCAGGATTACTTCCGAAGTCCTATGCGAGAGTTATCTAGCAAATAGATTAAGAGCCCATGTTAGGTGGGACCACCGTCCAGCGTTGTTTGGTTCAGCGCAAACAATTTCAGCCGTTAGATCAAAGTTTGTGATTTTTGTGATCCGTGTGATTTTTGTGAGCGCCGAACGATTCAGCGTAAAGGTGATTTTTGTGGCGCTGAACCATTCAGCACTTCAATCTCGCTGCTACCTAACCTGCGAACACATGCTAGGAGAGAGAACTAGTGTTAACTTTTAGGCCACATTTGTTTTTTGAATTGCAACACTTAAATGCTAATCTAGCACATAGGACTTAGTCTTAGCTAGAAATAATATATTCATGGACACACATGCCTTTTTCTTCTCTCTCTCCTCTCTCTCTCCTCTCTCTCACTCCTTCTTTTCCAACAAAACCATCAAAAACGACCTATTTGGACTAGATCTGAGCAGATTTCTTCAGTATTCCTTGCCTTATAGGTTAGTTAGTAGATTAGTTTAGTTTTTATTATGTTTTCTACTTATCTACACCGTTTTGGTGGTTTTATCTACTCTTTTGGGTTATTGGGTTGGGTTCTAAAAATATTAGTGATGATGTCCACAATGAAATTTCCATCTTTGTTGTCTCCAGCGACGAACTCTTCATCATCAACCTATCCAGCGACGAAATCTTCATCGGTGGTCTTTTTGACGGCGAAAGCTTCATCACTATTTACAAGAGATTTGAGCAAATCACTCCTACTTTGGGAGCATTTCTTTCTAAAGAAGAAAAACAAACTAAATGGTTGGAATTTAATTCCGAGAAAAACCATCCTTCTTCCGACTTATTCATACTTGTATTTGTCTTACTCAGATAATCCTTCTATTTCTCATGTCGGATTTCTAGATATTGATAATTAGTCATTTATTGGTTTTTGATTCATGTGTGGCTTTAAAAAATTATGTTTTTGTCGTTGTTTATTACTTCCTCGGATTTTAAAAGCCAAACTTTTGGCTTATTGCGTCAGAAATACCCTAATTTTGGATTTTTATTGTGTAACTTGTGTTGACAAAACCCAACTTTTTTGCCTGATTTTTTTTTTGAAGCATTTTTTTTTTTTGCCTGATTGTGTTGATTCCTACAACTCGGTGAATCTGTGAATGGTCCTAGTTGATTATTTCGTACTGAGAATGTGATGTTGATTCTAAGTCTGCATTTTCGTTGGTGCAGAGGTGCCTCTGTATGGGGTTACGAAGAGGATGTGATAGCGCTGCTTCAATTCTGACATAAGAGACTCGTAAATGTAAAATTGAGGATACAAAAAGTCAAGCTACTAGGGCCCTCCAGAGAACCATTTTCAAGGGGCTTTTGATATTCCAGCACCAAAAACAGGTTGCAGAAACGCCAACAAGAATGTCTTGGAGGCAACTTGGTATTCTTACTGTATGTTCTTGTTACTTTAGATTCTCTTATTTTCGATGGTAAAATCATTGTAACCTTGAAATTCCATTAATGAAAAGGTTTCTTGTTTATTAAAAAAAAAGAAAAAAAAAAAAAAAAAAAACTTAGGCTTAGGAAGGAGAATATTATTGTCGTTGGAAGAGGTATGTGCTGTGTATACTTCTCTATACATTATAATCATTGACTAGAGCTGTCTACAATAATTGCAAATAAAATATCAATTGGGCGGTCGATCGATATATATGCATCAAAGCTTGTACATAAATTATAGACTTGTTCGTGGTAGCTTCGTATGGTGTCGTGGTGTGTAGACATTACAGTCATTGACTTAAGCTGGTGCATACTTTAATCACTAGAGATAAGGACGGAGAATTTAAAACTTGATAAATCAATGTGTATATATATCTGATATCTCCTAGTGTTCTTGGATACCAAATAAGCTTCTTCTTGTTTTCTTTCACTTCCTTCTTGATAACTCTATTTTCTTTTCTTACAGCAAGTATGTCGTTTTTTAGTGATCCTGGGTTATACCTCGTATGGGGACGCGAAATGGGTTTCAAGTTTTACATATTCAGGGTTCAAACAAAACCTGGTTGCCCATTTGTGCCAGGAGAGTTTTCCAAGCATGAGTTATTATGTTTTTCTAAACATCTGTCTTTGCACCATAACAAAGAAAGTGATTTTGAATCTCTCTTTGCTTACTTGAGAAAGAATGACAAGTTTGTAAACTGTCAAGGTCATGTCATCAACTGGTTTTCCAACAATCCACATGGACGTTATTCCTGGTCACCAGAGGGGCTTAACTTGTCCAGCTACGGTATACCTTCTCATGTTAGTCAACAGGAAACCGAATCTGCTGCGAAATTGGCTGCATGTATAACTGAGCGAGATCGAGAGAGATCTGAGAAACAAGCTCTCGGAAAAAGAGTGTCAGACCTGCATGAGGAGTTGTACCGGGAGAAGCAAGCTCATGAGAAACAACTTCTTGAATTGACAGCAAAACTTGAAGAGTGTTGTGCTGGTGCTAAAGGTGGATCGGTTCATGAGGAACAATGGTTGACTGGCCATACAGTTCCTAGCAATTTTGTTCCTTTTGAGGAACTTGATGTTATTACATTTCCGAAGAATACTCCGTTGACAATCAGTAAGGTGGCCTCAGGCATGCCGGAAATTGGTGAAGATAATTCAACCAATGTTAAAGTAAGCCGTTTCTATGGGGGTGTGTTTCCGATAGTGATTGTGAACGTTGACGAGTTGGTTCCCCACAAAGAAAATGCAAGGTTTGATCCAGATATCTGGGGTTTGTTTCAGAATGCAGGAACTTCTTATGCAGCTCGTAAAGCAATTTGAGTCGGAGATGCAGATCAAGACAGCTTTGAAAGGATTTAGGATTTGTTAATTTGCTTTTCTTTATGTTGGAATTGGTGTATGCCGTCAGAGTTGATAAAGTCTATCAGACTTGTATAGACTCTTGTGGTTCATTTGAATTTATGTTCATCTGCTTGGCTACTTTCTTAATAGTCAATAAGGAAGATGTTTATTTTGTTTTATTTGAAGCAAGAAAAATGTTATATTGGTGTGTAACATTTCATTGTTGTTTCCCTCTTATGTAGTAAAATAATATTCTATCTAGATAACATGGTCAAAATTAAGATATACAATCTTGATATTATCTGTGAAAAAAAAAAAAAAATGCTCCTTCACTAATTTTTTCTGACTAATTTTTGGTTTTTGTACTTTTCAAACAAGCAAAGTACTAAATTTTTCTAAACATCCATCTCTGCCTGATAATGGAGGGAGTGATTTTGAATCTCTCTTGCCGTTTTTTAGTGATCCTGAATTATATCTGGTATCTGGACGCCATATGGGTAGTAGGTTTCTCTTTTATATATTCAGGGTTCAGACGAAACCCGGTTGCCCATTTCTGCCAGGAGATTTTCACAACGTGAAAACTTCAAGGAACCCAAGTCTAGTTCCTCTCTCTTTTGGAAACCCATCATTAAGATGGTATATATGTGTAACCCATCATTTTTGGCAGGAGATTTTCACAACGTGGAAACTTCTGAGGAACCCAACGTTAGAGATAAGTTCCCACTATATTATTATACTCAACAACGTATGATGAGAGTAAAGTTTAATCAACATCTTACCAGCCTCTTTGAATTGTGTAACATGACAGCAAGCTTCGTCGTCATCAAATTATATATTTTAGCTCAACAACGTACGAATACGATGATAATAATAAAGTTTACTTATACCCCCAAGTCAAGTCAGACAAATTTTGTTTATTCATTCATACACCGATCGAATGTCCCCATCGTGTTTAAAGCCTTCTACGAGGATGGTTCTTGCCTTGTTGGAGGTGGATGTTAGCATTTGTCCAAGTATTTCGCTATCTCAGTAGCAGGTAAATGTGTGAAGACTTGTTCGGGGTAGCTTCGTGTAGAGTCAGTCGTACGTGGTGTGTATGTATGTACACATTATAGACTTGACCTGTATCAGCTTCTTCTTCTTCTTCTCTTGTTTTCACTCTGCTATTTTCTTTCAGTTTCTTCCTTCCCGATTAGCTAGCTAGTTTCTTTCTCAGTCATGTCTTTTTTTACCGATCCTGAGTTATATCTCGTATGGGGACGGCAAATGGGTTTGAAGTTTTTTGTATTCAGGATTCGAACAAAACCCGGTTCCCCATTTGTGTCAGGAGAGTTTCGCACCTCTGAGGAATTAGATTTCTCTAAACATCTATCTTTGCCAGGCCATAACAAGGAGAGTGATTTTGGTAATTTATTTGCTTACTTGAGCAAACATGACAAGTTTGTAAATTGTCAAGGTCATGTCATCAACTGGTTTAACCAGTCCGGTAAGAATGATAGACAACACAATAGTTGGTCCTGGTCAACTCAGGCTCTTAACTTGTCCAGCTATGGTATATCCGTACCGGTAATTAGCGGTCGAGGTAATTCGACTTCAACCAGCAGTAGTAAGAGTAAACGTTGAAGAGTTTAAGTCAATCGATCGATCGATCCGATATTTGGGGTTTGTTTGTTTGTTTCAGAATAAAGGAACTTCTTATGCAGCAGTTTAAGTCAGAGTTGTAGATTTGCCATTTGGTTTGACAAGTCATGCACCTTTGAGAGGATTCGCGTAAGAAGTTCTTAAATATATAATTTCCTTTTGTTTGTGTTGCATTTGATTTGGTGTGGTCAGAGGTGTCTGTGTATGGTCACCTCTTGGTTTTATTTGAATTTATGTTTATTTGTAAGAGATCGAACATCAATGTATTTTCCTTTATCTTGTGTGCAGAATTTCATTCTTCTTATCTTCTTCATTCTGTGGTAAAAATGCAGTCTCAATCTGCATACTATGTCTTAGGCAGAATAGATTCCATATATTTGAACTTCGAACTACTACTTCATGTTGAGCTCAATGCTATAACCCCAAAACGCACCCCTCTTTTTATAACATTGCTCGAATCATAATTTTTTCTTTTATGGATGATGAGCTGGGGAGAACTAGCAGCCTATTCTTTTGGTTTTATCAGTCATAACATCGGATCATCTGGAGGAGAGTTGACAATCAACCCTCGTCGTCATCTTCATATGGTGTATGCCTTCATCCAACTCTAAATTTCCTTCATGGAATATGTTGTTGGCCTTCATCCATTGTTAACTAACTTTGGGAATTAGTTGCATGAAAAGGTTCCAATTGTGTGGGATGGGCTTTCGTGGATCTAATCTACTGAAATGTCTATGTTTGTTTGGGCTATCATATACTGGTTCTTTTTTTAGTGAAAACTACTACTTCTACCACACCCATTTTTCAGTTTTTTCCTACTCTCAAACCCACTAGCGTGAAAACTCACGGGCCCACCCATTATTGTCGCCTAAATTATTCACAAACCCATATTTTCAAATATTCTATTTTTTTCTCTTCTTTCTCTCATTTTCTACCGTTCTTCTTCTTGTCTTTCTGTCGACCTCAATTCAAGGGAATCGAGCTTGATTTGGTGTGAATAATCTCTAGGAAGTTTAGTCGCTTGGTGAATCGAGAGAAGGTGATGGGGCTGAATTCGATTGAGCTCTGGAAGAAGAAGAAAAAGGTAAGCTAATTTAGGTTTTCGTAAATGATTGATATTTTGTGTGAAATCGATTTGAATCGATCAATTGTCAATGGGTTTGTCTGTTATGATGCTCGATGTAATGAGTTGAAGACTTTTAAAAGCTCATATTACAATGGAAGAACAAGGAATAATATGTTGTTGTTGCGATTGATTGATTGGTTTCGAGATATAAAAGAAAGGGTCTCTGAGCTCGAGTTCTGGTGGATGTGAAGTTGAGTTTGAAAGAACTAGATGCTAAGAAGGATGGGTTTGCTGATTCCGAGGGGAACAAGAAGTTGTTGCTGCTGGTTGCTATGATTACAGAGAAGATGCTAGCTGCAGGAAATGAGCTTTGTTGGTGAATGAATGGCATGTGGTGTTGATGTTTTTCAATGATGGAGACTCAGGTGATGTGTGCTGTGTGGGTATGAATTGAACTCAGTTGCAGGGAAATGACTGGTGGAGCAAATTGAGACAAGTCTTGAGTTCTGGTGGCGTTGTTGTTGTAGTGGTGTTGCTACTGGTGATGTTGGTGGTTCAAAACAAGGTCCAGTTGTTGTTGGAGTTAGAATGCACCTACAGGGAACAACGGAGCTCGCTGCTCGTTGGATGAGTTAGAAGATAATGAGTGTGATGTGATGTTGTTGAGCTGTATATTGTTGTTAGCTTGCCATGACTTGCAGGAGCTGGTGCTTGCTCTCTGGAGTAAGTTGTTGAAGTGATGGTGGTGTTTGTAGATGAAGATTGCAGTGGAGTATAGGCCGAGTCTGAGCTGAATGATCGAGCATCATTGCAACATTAGATGTATGTTGAGGGCTTGAACAGGGAAGAGTGCAACTGCGGTTGCGAGTAGGAGAAAAAGAGTTATTGGTTTGAGTTTTTGACAGCAGGAGAAAGCTGCAATGAGAGTAAAAGCAGGTGTTAGTGGTTGATGCTTTGGGTTTTGAGTTGATGGTGTTGAATCAACTTATTGCAGTAAAGGTTGTAATGGGTGTTGCAGGTGCAAGGCTGGTGTTAAGATACCGTGTGATACATGGAAGGCTATGGTGGTGTTGGAATTTGTCAAGAAGATACAAAAGAATATAACATAGAAATGGTGTATCTACAAAAGTTGTTGCATAACTTGTTATGTTTGTCCAGGAAAAATGGTTGCATAACACGTTATGCATTATTATTGTAGGTGCATGACAAGTTATGCAACCTTTTTTTTGTTGGCATAACTTGTTATGCGATGAAGAATGGTTGCATAACACGTTATGCAGCTACTTTTTGTTATTATTGAAACCAACAAAAAAAAGCTGCATAATACGTTATGCACCTATAATAATATCTGCATAACATGTTATGCAGTCAAGAAAAATAGATGCATAACCTGTTATGCATCGAGAAAATTAAGCTTTGCACAATCTTTTTTATGCATCGAAAAATAGATGCATAACCCGATATGCATCCGTAAATATGGATGCATCTTTGCATTACGCATTAATTTTTTTATGTACGCACTAAAATCAACCAAACAATGGTGACATAACTTGTTATAGATGCATAACTTTGTTATCCAAATGCATAATTTGTTATGTAGTGGAGAAAATGGTTGCACAATTCGTTATGCGTCTGCAGAATGTGTTATGCATCGTTTTTGGTGGCTGCATAATGGTTATGTATCAAGTTTTCGAAATTTTGCCTAAAGTGATGATCACCTCCGATTTTTTCGCGTGAAAAACAAAAATTTGATATTCTTGTTTGTACTCGTTGCGTAGCTCTCTTAAAAAGATTTCCAACGATATAAAATTTGTAAAATTCCAAGGCGCGGATTTTTAGATATGTTATATCCAAGTTGCATTGCCAATTATACCCCAGATGCATAACCTGTCATGCGGATGCATAATCCGTCATGCATACATTTTTAATAATTTCATATAAGTATGGGTGTCACCGAAATAATTATGAGTGTCACGGTACCAAAAATTAATTGTGGGCTTAACAATGAGAATATTTTTTTTTTTGGGTCTCCCCATAATTTTCCCTCCCTTTTACAAATTCTTTCTGAAAAAGACATTTCGGAGGGGACATTTTCTTTAAAATGTATCTTATTTTGTCAACAGTAAAAATAAAAACAAGTGTTAAATAATTGCTTAATTGTTAAGAACATTTGATTTATAAATTACATACTTTTGGTTGGTAACCTAGCAACAAGCTGGGCTCCAACTCCTTTTTGAATAGCGATACCTAATCTATGAAAAATAAAGCTACCAACACCACTACTAGCGTCATTACTAACTAAGAGTTCAGGAGAGGAGAGGAACGATAAGCAAGCTCTCGAGAAACGAGTTATTGATGATGTTGGCACTGGTGTTAATGATGGATCGATCGGCTGAGTTCGGTCCATAGACATATTATAGTCTAAGTTACATTGTTTACGTTGCATTTTGTATGGTTCTTCTGCTTGCTTTTGTTGCATTATAAGGCCGGTTCTTACCTTCTTGGAGGTGAAAAAGGCAGGCACAAGTTAGGAATTAACAATTTTTTGTGTCACACGCAAAGTAAACGATTGCACTTTTCCCAGTAACTTTATCGAATAATTTTTGTTATTTTAAGTCCCCTTGTGCTTGTACAGGAAATAAGTTTAGATTCTCATGTACTCAATATCTTTTCATTCAATTTCTGTCCGCAACTTTCCTATTAACACTATTCTTCAATCAGTCTCTTACCTTGTCATCAACTGGTTTGTAAACCTGTCTTACAATAAATAAAATATATAAAGTTATTATGCAATTATAGTATTATTATAAAAATCATGAAAATTCAATGTCAACCGCCATTCTATATCTAAGGCAGAAAAAGACTAAAATTTATAAACACATAAATCACCGAACTAACGGCTGCAAAGCAACAATAAGACGTCGATAACTCCCGTTTTCCTCACTCTCAATCTAATTGATGTATCAACAGCGAATGTTCTTGCCTTCTAGGAGGTGCCAAAT
>JAJJWW010001123.1:0-63160 GCA_023531295.1 Papaver armeniacum | reverse complement strand
GGAGCGCTTGTAAACAAAGATGCATAAGGATTAACTTACCCCCTTCGTCTAGGAATCTAGCACACCAAGAGGCGAGTCTGGCTTCTACTCTCTCAATCACAATATCCCATTTCACCTTAGAAAGATAAACGTCTCTTAGGGGTAGACCCGAATACGTGACAGGAAAAGACTCCACTTTACACCCAAAAGAGATACCTAACTCGTTTACATGAGGAACCTCCCCAACCGGAATTATTGAAGTCTTCTTAAAGATAACCTTCAAACATGTAATAATCTCAAACCAAAGCAACACATTTCGAAAACGGGTAACTTGGTTAGAGTAAGGTTGTAAGAATACAATGGTATCGGTCATAAATTGCAAGTGGCTTACCATTGTACCTCCTTGAACCGCTTCAAATCCTTGGAACCATCCTACCTGACGAGCTTTTTTGAACATGAGATTTAATGATTCAGCAACAAGAATGAATACAAACGGCGAGAACGGGTCTCCTTGTCTCAGGCCTTTAGTGCTCTCAAACCTCTCATTTGATAAGCCATTTATTAGAACCGAGAAATAAACGTGTTTGGTGCAGGCTTCAATCCATTTCCTCCACTTCAGATCGAATCCCATTCGCATCAAAGTATAATCCAGGAACTTCCATGAGACATTATCGTAGGATTTTTGAAAGTCTATTTTTCACAGTATACCACTCTTCTTGTTTTTCTAGTAAGAATCAATTAACTCGTTCGCCACAAGAGAACTATCCAAAATTTGTCTCCCACTAATAAAAGTTGTTTGATGGCTACTCACCAAGGTGTTCATAACACCTTTCAGTTTAGAAGAAAGAATATTCGCCAACATTTTGTTGACACTACCCATCAAACTAATCGGTCTAAAATTAGTAACATCGACAACCACATCTTGCTTTGGAATAAGGAATAAAAAGTTTAACTTCAATCTCCAATTGATATGCTAATTCACGAACAAGTCATTAACCACATTCATTATATCCTCCTTCATAAACTCCCAGCAACGACTGAAAACCATAATGGGGAACCCATTTAGACCTGGTGTTTTTTCCCCACCCAAGTCTTGGATATCTCTCCTAATGTCCTCTTCACAACAAGGAACTTCAAGATTTGCCGCTCGCAACTGATTTATAGATGGGAAATCTAATCCATCCAATTGCGGTCTTGATATGGCATCTTAAACAATTCCGTATAAAAATCTACAATTGTTCTTGTTATGGTATCTTTATCAGATGTTAAAGTTCCATTCACATTGAGTTGGGAGAAACAATTACCTCTTTGACGAGAAGAAGCCCGTTTGTGGAAGAATTTTTTATTTCTCTCATGCTTCTCAAACCATTCAATTATGGATTTCTGCCTCTAGTAAATGCTCTTAATCTTCGCAAGTCTATGGAAAACACCTTTAGCTTCAACTATTAATGCGGTCAAATCCTCTGAAACACCATTAGATCGCTCCTCCGTATCAAGTATTTGAATTTCAAGTAGATTCTGCTCTATCTTCCTTTTAAAATTCCCAAACACATGAGTATTCCAATGTTTAAGATAAGCTTTTAGTACCTGCATCTTTTTTGCGAAAACAAAACCGTGGTTCCCTTGAAAGTTAGCTGACTCCCACCACAACTTCATTAAGCTGGTGATATTAGGTTCTTCAAACCAAATCTCCACGGAACCGAAATGGACTTGCACCCTATTAGAGCACTACTCGGTCAAACTCGCATGCGTTGCTATCTCAATCATGTTTCTCAATGTTAGTGATCAAAACTATAAGTCTTGATTTCTAGTCTATTATAGCTAAGTCTCGGACTAGGATAATAAGTGTAGTTGAGGTCAAGAACTCCATGGCAATCATCATACAAGACGAAGAACTACCAAGGAACTGTTGGAACTTCATCGACTAAAAGGTATGTGAGACTTGAACTTATCTATCACTCAAAAGTCATCTACTCTATCTCCTATTTTGAGACAAAAGTCGTTTTGCTATATAGACTTTTATTATACACATTTTCTATTTCGAGCCGAGTTTATCTCGCATATCTATTTCTCGAAATATGTGTTGGTAAGCTTTCACTTTGGCCAATTTCATCTTTACCTAGTGACGAAATTCATGTTATGTTTCAATCACTTTGAAAATTGCTTACTTTGACGAAAAATAGTTTGTGAACAACAACTATATAATAACGTCCTCTAAGAATGTTTCAATGATTGAAATTTAGAGTTTAGATTATATAACCATTGTTGGATATAAGCATTGTGTGGCAACACATATATGTATAAATCCTTTTTCCTTGAACCGAAGTATGCGTACTTTGTTGATCGTAAAACCAGACAATAATGTGAACTCGGTCCGCGAACCCAAAGATTAACCGGGCGAAAGCTCTCATCCCGAGAATATCTCGCTGGAGTTTGAGAACTCCTTCAGGAACTTAAGTCCGCGAACTATTTCTCGAACTTAAGTTGGTTATATCTAAAGACGATTTTTGTGAACTTATATTTATATTAACTAAGGAATGCAAAATTCAAACCGTGGCTTTAAAGTTTATGAATCGATTCAAGTGAATCAAATCGTTTTTGCTTTGATTGTGTCTTGTGTAGTTACATAAGATTTATACAATTGAACAACTCTAACTATTTCATTTGAGTCATTTGAACTAGTTATGGTGAAAAAGAATATGGTTGATATAAAAGTGCTCATATGGGTAACCATTTGGTTAACTATTGTTGAACCAACAAATGTAAATATTTGGGTACGGTTACACAAACCTAAAATCTTGCATTTCATTTGTGTGTAACAAGCTAAGTTTTCGATCCAACGGTTGAAAGATATTAGCTTGAATCTAATAAGGTTTTCATCTAACGGTGAATATTGAATGCTTTGTTACTAAGCTAACATTTATTGCAAACCCTGATTTGAAAGACTATATAAGGGAGAACTCTAGAAACTGGGAAACCTAATCCCCACACCTCTAGATTAGTTGGGTTTTCTTGTGAAAGAATATCAAGATTGATGTATGTATTGCTACAATTATCAAAATCAATATTTTCACCAAGTAGTGCAACACTTGATTTCTCGTCTTCATTAGAATCATAGTCACGACATGTCATCAAGAGTTGCAAAGAAGACCTTTTGTTCCCGATTGTTTATGGGTAAAAATCGTTTCGCCGATTTGAGTAAATTCGGTAGGTGAGTGAGAAACCGATTAAACCCTAAACAAATGTGCTGCACGTGAGCACTTTATAGATTCGAGAGACAATCTGCCACAAGTCCCACCTAAACCAAGAAATGGCCGTTCTGGACTTGCTTCGGTCACAAAGTGGAGGAGAAGGGTTGATTTGGGGAGAGGGAAGCAAAGAAAGGTGTTGAGACGGTAGTTACTGGAGAGTAGTATCTCGACTTGTATCGAAGTAAAAGCTTGGGAAGCGTGCAAGAGATGGAAGCTTTTGGGAGAGCTTGCAAAGTTTCCTTTCTGAGAGTGTGGTATTTTCTCTTGACCGAGACTTGTTGTCTGGTGGAAATAGGTAAGACCTATTTATACAAGTCGAGATTGAAACGTACCACCGCCTCATGAAGGAAGAGAGTAAAGAGGGTGAAATAATGGGAGGAGGTGGTAACCGCATGGTTTAATGGGCGCGTTTTCACCATTATTTCCTCTTTATTTGACCGCTTTATTCCTTTTCACGCTTTCTTAATGTGAGCGTAGTGTACGCCGCATCTTTGTGACCGCCAAACCAAAACCCTAAAGAAGCATCCCCGGTTGTGTCGATGTCTCGAGTGTTGGTTGCATCTTGAGTGCAAGTGGCGATAGTGGCGCGTGTGGCATGTGCCAATGGCATGTGCGGGAATGCCTTGGTGGTAGGTTGCACGGTTTGCAAGTTAGGTTACCAGCGTGTGTGTTTGGAATGTGCCAATGGCATGTGCGGAATGCCTTGGTGGTAGGTTGCACGGTTTGCAAGTTAGGTTACCCGTATGTGTTTGGCATGTGCCAGGCATGTACGGAATGCCTTGGTGGTAGGTTGCACGGTTTGCAAGTTAGGTTACCAGCGTGTGTGTTTGGCATGTGCCAATGGCATGTGCGGCCATGTTGACCTAGTTGCAAGTCTTGCAAACCTAGGGCGCTATATTTGGCGTACGAGCCATTGGCACATTCCAAACACACACGCTGGTAACCTAACTTGCAAACCGTGCAACCTACCACCAAGGCATTCCGCACATGCCATTGGCACATGCCAAACACACACGCTGGTAACCTAACTTGCAAACTGCAACCTACCACCAAGGCATTCCGCACATTGCATTGGCACATGCCAAACACACACGCTGGTAACCTAACTTGCAAACCGTGCAACCTACGCCAAGGTATTCCGCACATGCCATTGGCACATGCCACACGCGCCACTAGCGGCGCCACTTGCACTCAAGATGCAACCAACACTCGAGACATCGACACAAACTGGGGATGCTTCTTTAGGGTTTTGGTTTGATCAGTCACAAAGATGCGGCCGTACACTACGCTCACATTAAGAAAGCGTGAAAAGGAATAAAGTCACAAATAAAAGAGGAAATAATGGTGAAAAACGTTTTCGCCCATTAAACCATGCGGTTACCACCTCCTCCCATTATTTCACCCTTTACTCTCTTCCTTCATGAGGTCAGGTACGTTTCAATCTCGACTTGTATAAATAGGTCTTACCTATTTCCACCGGACAACAAGTCTCGGTCGGAGAAAAATACCACACTCTCCGTAAAAGGCAACTTTGTAAGCTCTCCCAAAAGCTTCCATCTCTTGCGCAGCTTCCCAAGCTTTTATTTTCCGATACAAGTCGAGATACTACTCTCCCGAACTACTCGGGTCTCAACACCTTTCTTTGCTTCCTCCCCAAATCAACCCTTCTCCTCCACTTTGTGACCGAAGCAAGTCTGGAACGGCCATTTCTTGGTTTAGGCCGGACTTGTACAGATTGATCTCTCGAATCTATAAAGTGCTCACATGTAGCACATTTACCGAAATCGGCAGAAACGATTTTTACCCATAAACACCCGAGTGTATTTTCTACGATTTGGGCACTCGTTTGCAAATTACCAAATCCTTTACACTTAAAGTCTTGAGGCATATCCTCGTGTCAGTTTCATAAATATCCCTATTTTTAGGAGGAACACGATTATGAGGTTTGATCGATGCTTTAGGCTTATCTCTGGAGAACCATTTACTTCTCTTCAACGTAAGATCCCTAAAACTGTCTTGTGATCATCGAGACCGATTTGTCAAGATCTTCATCCGATGAATCGATATCGAGTGATCGTCTTGATATATACACTTTCTTACTTTTATCAAGTAATTTAGTGTCCTTTAGTGCTTTGAACGCAACATCCTTAGATTTGGATGAATGCTCATGATCAAGATCTTAAGCTTCCCAACCAGCGTATTTCTGGAAAGATTATCTAGGTTATTTCCCTCAACGATGGCATGCTTCTTAGAATCGTATCTAGATGGCAGCGATCTGAGAATTTTCATCACAATGTCCTTTTAAGGAATAGTCTTACCCAATGCAATAGATGCAATAACAATTTCAGACACTTTGTGATTAAACTCATCAAATGTTTCTTCATCTGCCATACAAAGGTTTTCCCAATCGGAATTAAGTTTTTGAAGCCTAGCTTGCTTTTCACTGGTATTACCTTCGAATACGGTTTCTAATATATCCCACGCTTATTTAGACTTAGTGCAATTTGATACATGGTGCTGAAGATTCGGGGTGATGGCATGTATAATTGCATTCAAACCATCGGAATTTTGCTTTGCCAAGTATCTCGGCAGAAAATGTATTCACCAATATTCTTGGGAACGTTTACATTTCCAACTGCCACAATGGGGAGCATCATAGCCATTAACAACATATACCCATGATTGAAAATCACGTGCTTGAAGAAAAGCTCACATAAAATTTTTCCACCATAAGTAATTAGAGCCATCGAAGATTGGTGGTACATTGATAGAGATAGCACCTCTGTCCATAGAGTCATATCGCTACAAACACAGACTTATAAGGTCTTGAGCGTGTTTGCCGGCTCTGATACCAATTGAAAAAGCGGGGGTACAACAACCACACCCAATATTTCGCAGCAACTGTATGGACAAACTCCAATATACTTTCAAGAGAATCAACTAGACTCAATCTTAATAAAATATATCAAAGAGTTATATCTCTATTTCTTGATTCAATTCTTTCTCAACCAAATAGAAATCTGCGAGTCCAATTGAATATAAGAGAAATCACTTGAACAGTACCAAAGACCAATGTTCAAGGATCAATCAATTTCAATCAACAACCAAAGGTAGGATTTCCAATTGATTGATTCAAACGCACAACCTGTGATATTTCAATTATATAACAAAATATAATGCGGAATCACTACACCGAATTCTCGGATCCGCAAAGAGTTGCTAAAACGGGTTGTAACCCTCTCACTGTTGCAAAAGTGGGTGTTACATTTTTTTGTAACGGCAATGTGGCCGCTACAAATTTTGGTTGTAACCTAATGTAACAAATGAGGGACGTCCAATTTGACACGTGGTAACAGCTGAGGGCCATTACGAATATTTTTGTAACACCATAGTCGTAACATCCTCGAACCGTTACTACGTGGAATATTAGTAATGAGCTCGAGCCGTTACTACGTGGCAGTTTGAAACAGCTAACAGACGTTACTAATTTTTTCGTAACATCAAAAACATTACTGCCAGTCAACATTGACCTGGTCAAGGCTGACCGGAAGTTCATTTTCTGCCTAAAATAAGCCGAAATTCCAAAAAACTACCTGCATACACCTTTCATTTCATCCTCCACAATCAACAATATTTTCTTCAATCAAATTCATCTCGCATTCAATCAATTCTTATCACATTCAAATATATTAATATAAAAAAGAACTTAAATTCTTCTAAGTATCAAATTTTTTGTTAAGTATGAAATACTAAGGGGATACTAAGTATCAGTTCATAGAAATTCTTATGTTCACAAACTCATCTAACTTAGAAACACATAGAAACTTACAAAACTTGTATATGCTCTCCAACCTAATGACTGCCTTGTTCTCAGCAACATTTCTCGCTCCCAAACTTGCAATGGAGAGCATCAATTCAATTAACTCCGCAAAACACAAAAAATATCTATTTAGATGTCGGAAGTATGCACAACAAAACTAGAGGAGAAATTATGAGGTTATTGCTGCCCGAGTAGTAAGAGAGGTGGAAGCAGGCAACTTACGACATCACTACCGCATCCACAACTTACATGAATTCTTTGGTTCAGGACCTTGCATGGTACCATGGTTGTTCACCAAATCTGAAACAACCAATAGTAAACACCAAATTATCAATTTGACTATTTTTAGGTTAAGCTGTCAAATGGAAAAAACATGATATATATAGTTGCAGTTAGAAGTACTAACCTGACTTGAACATGATATATATGTGTACCTTCTTCACTAGACAAAAATGGCATATCCAAAATGAGATTAAGGGTAGCATAAGTTCAAGTCATTATAAGTTCTAAGATATGAAATCTTCAAAACGATAAATGTAGAATTATGTACTGAGCGGCACAAAACCTGCAATAAAAAGAAGCCTGACATTAGTTAACAAGCTTCTTTTGACATAATAAGAACATACGAATTCAAAGATGATATTGAACAACCACAAACAAGGTGTGACATAATGATAGATCTTTACCTTGCAATCTGTGAAGGTATCTGAGCAATTTATGCTCTGTGTGGTACCTAAAATCAGAGATAAAGGACAGATGAAACCTATAGAACAAAAAACTTTCATCCTTCGGAAAAGCAAGTCGAGTGAAAAGGACATACGAGTTGAAGATTGGGTGGGTGAGATAAGAGCTCTACCTAACAAGTCTTGCTGGGATAAGAGCACCTATTCCACTTAGCAGGTCCGCTTAGCTAGCCCCAAAATCCCTAATTTCACTGAGTAACAGGTCCGCTTAGTTATCAGATTCTATTCAAAAGAACCACCTTGAGGTCCGCTTACAAGATGTAATTCCCAGAATGCATTAAGATTTATGAATTTAGGTTTAGTACTAGTAGTTAAACTCGGTTCGCTTGGTTCACTTTCTAGCGTTGTTTTACACACAATTGCTCCACGGAATCCCTCCGCAAGGTCTCGTGTTTTACTTGTGTAAAGTGTCGAGAACGATTACGTATTCCCAACTTATACTAGATATAGATCAATTAACAAATTAATTTAGCGTGCACTCAAACAATCTATCAATCAATCATGAATGTCTTTAAGATCACTCCTATTAGTAAAAACAATCGATAATCATGTGAAAAATCTCAAGATAGAATTGAAAACAAAAACTCAAATCATGTTAAGAACTAGAATTCATCCTCAATCAAAAGAAATTTAGCTACTCATGTTTTTGAAATTCACACAAATAATAATAATTAAAAGAAGAATTTTCAAATTCACACAAGTAATTAAAAGAAAAATCTTAGAAAAGCAAGCAAAAACACAAGTGATGTGTGTGTAGAGAGGTGTGTAGAAGTTGTAGAAAACTTCTCTATTTATAGGCTTCAAAATTCTCCAAATCTTCTAAGGATTAGAATCCTTTTCCTTTTGCAATTCAATTTCCAAATTCAAGTCTTTCTCTTCTCTTCCACCTTCTCTTTCCAAATTTGAGTCCACTTATCCATCGATTCCTAGCCCCAGTCTTCACACCCATGAGGTCCATAGAAAATTCTCGGAATTTTGCTCGCCGGAAAACTGGGATTGTGGCCGGTTTTGGCGAAACGTCGCCGCCGGCCGCCCGAAAATTTTGTCGTCGAGAGAAATATTCGACGGAATATTCGTCGATCCAGTTAGGACTAACCCGGTCAAACTAGTCAACCGTCCAGGTCAACTGTTAGTCAGCGGTCAAGCTCGGATAGTCGTCAGCTATGAGTCGATCCAGAGTAGTCTTAATCAGCTGAGTCACTGAGTTGGATCGGATTGAATCACCGATTTCTGAGTTGATTCACCAGAACTGAACTCCAGCCTAGGCCATTGCACAGCTTGCACAGGCCATAAGTAACACAGCCAAGATGGCCCTGCTTTGTCACTTTACTTCCAGCCATAGTGGCCTGCACCTCCTAAATTCTGCAACTGCAACACTCAGACTCTGCCAACTCCATTACAACACTCTCACCCTGCTCTTAGGTAGCTCCTAAAACAGCTGCAACTCCTCTGGCCCAGCATCAACATTGTAGCTCCACCTGCAAGCCTGCAATTTTGTCACAGCCATCATACTAAAATCATTCTCCATTGCTTCCAACCCCATGACCCGTAATTGCAATCACAGCAGCTCAAACCCCCTCCTTCCATAAGCACAACTCAAAGACGGTGGCACCATCTGGCATTACAACACCACATACACACCACATTCCATTCACAAAGATCGAGTCCAACCAATTTACAACCAAAACCACCCTTGAGTATCTCTCGCCTATAACTCAAGAATGTCACATCTCCCACATTCTCGCAATTTCAAGCGTATCCTAAACTTCCACTGCAACATCTCAAGCCTTGACTCCTTCTCTCTTCCTTCATCCATTCATTAAGCCATCTATGATTCCAAATTGAACCATAGCAAGTCTCATTCAACCAACCGCAAGACCAACCACCAACACAACCAACAAGAGTCTCCTCCTAGCCCCGAGCCACCAACACATTCTACATTGTTACTTCATCAAACCAATTTGAACCACTACCTAGCCATCTCTCGCAATTCCAGCTTTTCCATCTCTCGACACTCTGAATCAAAAAGCGAGACCCGATCCACTTAACCACCATCTTCGATTTCTTATTCTTGACAATCAACAACGCCCGATCGTTCATCCTCAATTCAAACGAAAGGATCCCATTCTTCCTCGAGCTTCAACCTAACTTGAACCCATTTTCCTCATCGATTTCTCGACCAACAAGAAGTCGATACCCGCTCGACCTCATACCCATCTCATTTGATCTCTAATCGATCCACCAACATCATCGATCTCGGCCTTTCTTCTCTCGTGCGATTTCTTCACTAGGTTTCTTACAAGCTGATCATGGCTACTTCTTCTCGATTCACCACCATTCTCGAGCAACACGGAGAATCCCCAATAGCAACATCGATTTCCTTAATCATTATCACCCCGGCCTTCATCATTTTCTTCATCTCCGAGGTTTCTAATCGAACCCATTTCCTCTCTTTTCGATCTCAATCTCTCGTCTCGAAGGTTGCGCCTCTTTACGTGTCTTGATTTCAGTGCACAAAATGATTGAGAAATAATTCTCAATTTAGGGCTCGGTTATAGTTACATGGATCCGGCCTGCCGGATGGATCAAGCTTAGGTTAGGATGTGGGCTTGGGTATGGGTGTAGGTCTATGGGTTTGGGTTTATACATCCATTTTGCCACTGATAATAGCACTACATTTCGGATAAGGGCTGCCAGTTTGCAGCCCCCTTAACTTGAACTGTCCCTTCTCTAGTGCTCCTCCAAGAGAGTAGCCCTTAACCTTGGCTGGTCTGTGTTTAACACTCCTCAAATTGGGTTGCCCCTTAACCCCAACTGGGCTCCATATATCAATCGCCTGTAAAATGACCTTTTTGCCCTTTTAGCTCAAATTGGGTGATTTCTTCTTCTTTTCCTCCGTGTGACTCCAAAGTAGCTACAAAACTCAAAACAAGCGTAAAATACATAATTTACAAGAAAAATAGCAAAGAAAGCATAAACTACTAGATAGTAAATTAGGTGTATTCTACACCTATCAGTCTTGCTGGGATTGCATTCTGAACCTCCGGTATGAGTGATACAGCAGTAAAGGGCACCTGAGGGTTTTATGAAAAAGGTCATTCTAAGACATTCATCTGTTGGACACTTGAAAAATTCGTAATAGGTTACTCAACTCGATAATGAGTTAGTTTATGTAAATTTTCTTTTATGCACTTTTTAAGAAATAATGTAAAATCATGTGCCAGTTATTTATGTATGATCAGATATTGTACACTTCAACGTTATCTTAAACATGTGAACTCAAATTACCTGTGGGTAATTGTTGCTTTCATACATTTAAGCAAAACAATATTATAATCACTTGACATTCTAACGATTATGACTGGAAAAAATTATTTGACATCACTGTGGTGATTGCCAAACAACTCAACAATAATGCCATAATAACTACTAAACCTTTCCTTTACGGCTTGGCGTATTCGTGCTTACAATAAAATTATTATTAATGCTAAGATAAAATACTCTATTATCACTGTGGTGATAACTAAAGAATTATGACCTAAGAATCTTAAACACAATAATTTTATACGTACAATTGAAATTATCATCAACATTGGGAGAAAAGTCCTACCATAATGCACGTACACATAAACCATATCGTAATGCACACTCAATTTTAATGGTGTAGAAATTAATTTTGGATCTGTTTATGGGTGAAAATCGTTTCTGCTGATTTCGGTAATTTCGGTGAGTGAGTGAGAAACTGATTCAAACCCTAAACAAATGTGCTGCACGTGAGCACTTTATAGGTTCGAGAGATCGATCTGTACAAGTCCGACCTAAACCAAGAAATGGCCGTTCCGCACTTGCTTCGGCCACAAAGTGGAGGAGAAGGGTTGATTTGGGGAGGGAAGCAAAGAAAGGTGTTGAGGAGAGTAGTATCTCGACTTGTATCAGAAAGTGAAAGCTTAGGAAGCTTGCAAGAGATGGAAGCTTTTGAGAGAGCTTGCAAAGTTGCCTTTCTGAGAGTGTAAGTGTAGTATATTTCTCCTGACCGAGACTTGTTGTCTGGTGGAAATAGGTAAGACCTATTTATACAAGTCGAGATTGAAACGTAACTGCCTCATGAAGGAAGAGAGTAAAGGGTGAAATAATGGGAGGAGGTGGTAACCGCATGGTTTAATGGGCGAAAACGTTTTTCACCATTATTTCCTCTTTTATTTGACCGCTTTATTCCTTTTCACGCTTTTTTAATGTGAGCGTAGTGTACGCTGCATCCCCCAGTTTGTGTTGATGTCTCGAGTGTTGGTTGCATCTTGAGTGCAAGTGGCGCTGCTAGTGGAGCGTGTGGCATGTGCCAATGGCATGTGCGGAATGCCTTGGTGGTAGTTTGCACGGTTTGCAAGCTTGCAAGTTGGGCTACCGGCGTGTGTGTTTGGCATATGCCGGTTGGCATGTGCGGAATGCCTTGGTGGTAGGTTGCACGGTTTGCAAGTTAGGCTACCCGCGTGTGTGTTTGGCATGTGCCAATGGCATGTGCGGAATGCCTTGGTGGTAGGTTGCACGGTTTGCAGTTAGGCTACCAGTGTGTGTTTTGGCATGTGCCAATGGCATGCGTGGCCATTAGTGACCTTGATAGGGAAACTAGCTAGCGAGCATGTTGGCATGTGCCAATGGCATGCGTGGCCGTTAGGGCCGTGATTTTGCTAGGGAAACTAGCTAGCGAGCATGTTGGCATGTGCCAATGGCATGCATGGCCGTTAGGGCCGTGATTTCGCTAGGGAAACTAGCTAGCGAGCATGTTGGCATGTGCCAATGGCATGCATGGCCGTTAGGGATTGTCCTTGATAGGGAAACTAGCTAGCGAGCATGTTGGCATGTGCCAATGGCATGCGTGGCCGTTAGGGCCGTGATTTTGCTAGGGAAACTAGCTAGCGAGCATGTTGGCATGTGCCAATGGCATGCGTGGCCGTTAGGGCCGTGATTTTGCTTGGGAAAACTAGCTAAGCGAGCATGTTGGCATGTGCCAATGGCCCCATGGCCGTTAGGGCCGTGACCTTGATAGGGAAACTAGCTAGAGAGCATGTTGGCATGTGCCAATGGCGCGTATGGCTATGTTGACCTAGTTGCAAGTCTTGCAAACCTAGGCGCTATGTTTGGCGTGGGCCCAAGGCATAGCGACTTGGAATTTGGCGTTGTTGCCATGGTGCGCAGGGTGCGGTCTTGGTAATATGGCTTGCGGCATGTGTTGCGGCACGGCATGTGCCAATGGCACATGCGGCCATGTTGACCTAGTTGCAAGTCTTGCAAACCTAGGGCGCTATGTTGGCGTGGGCCCAAGGCATAGCGGCTTAGAAATATGGCTTGCGGCGCGTGTTGGCATGTGCCAATGGCACGTGCGCCATGTTGACCTAGTTGCAAGTCTTGCAAGCCTAGGGCGCTATGTTTGGCGTGGGCCCAAGGCATAGCGGCTTAGAAATATGGCTTGCGGCACGTGTTGGCATGTGCCAATGGCACGTGCGGCCATGTTGACCTAGTTGCAAGTCTTGCAAGCCTAGGGCGCTATGTTTGGCGTGGGCCAAAGGCATAGCGGCTTGGAATGGCTTGCGTTGTTGGCATGGTGCGCGAGGCACGTAAGTGCGGCTTGGTTTGGCATGGTTGCCATGGCGCTTGTTTGGCGTGTGCGGCTTGGTTTGGCATGATTGCCATGGTGCGCAATGGCATGCGCTTGTTTTGGCATGGTTGCCATGGTGCGCAGAGTGCGGCTTGGTTTGGCATGGTTGCCATGGTGCGCGAAGATGCGGCTTGTTTTGGCATGGTTGCCATGGTGCGCAAGAGATGCGGCTTGGTTTTGCATGGTTGCCATGGTGCTGCAAGATGCGCTTGTTTTGGCATGGTTGCCATGGTGCGCAGATATGCGACTTGGTTTGGCATTGTTGCCATGGTACGCAGATGCGGCTTGGTTTGGCATTATTGTCATGGTGCGCGGATGCGGCTTGGTTTGGCATTGTTGCCATCGTGCGCAGAGATGCGACTTGGTTTGGCTTTGTTGCCATGGTGCGCAAAGATGCGGCTTGGTTTGGCATTGTTGCCATGGTGCGCAGTATGCGGCTTGGTTTGGCATTGTTGCCATGGTGCGTAGTATGCGACTTGGTTTGGCATTGTTGCCATGGTGCGCAGGGTGCGGCTTAGTTTTGGAATTAGGGTTCTGTTGAAAACCCTAATCTGGTATTTTGAAAAAATACCCCTATTAATTATTTACACCTGAGTTAAATGCTCTTATTTAATGTGTTGCATGTAACACTAGGTCATGGGGTTTTACAATTTTACCCCTTGTCTAAAAACCACCATCAACATTAAGTCCCCCGCTTAGCTCGGAACAGGGGCTTTGTCATGAGGTAAGCATAAGATGGTGACAAACTGTTAACAACAACCCGTAAAGAAAATTGAAAGAGGCTTGTCGAAAGATAAATAGGATTTGGAATCCTTGCCTCTAGTTTTGCACAAATCGGGAGGCCGGCACAATTGGTGTGCCCGTCAGTTTTGGCGTGAGTTGGGAAACTGAGTGTGTTAGCTGGTGGGACCGGCGCGAAGTGTAGAAGCCGTTCGTGCTTGCAGGCGTGACTTGGGCGGTCATTGGGAAGTTGGGCGAGTTGGGAAACTGAGTGTGCTAGCTGGTGGGACCGGCGCGAAGTGTAGAAGCCGTTCGTGCTTGCAGGCGTGACTTGGGCGGCATTGGGAGGTCGGCGCAATTGATGGGGCCGGTCCAATCTTGGAAACCATGCTTGCAGGCGTGACTTGGGCGGCATTGAGAAGTCGCACTGGTGGGGCGGTCCAATCTTGGAAACCATGCTTGCGGCGTGACTTGGGCGGCATTGGGAAGTCGCAATTGGTGGGGCCTAGTGCAACTTGGAAGTCGTGTTTGCAGGCGTGACTTATGTAAATAAGGAGGAGTAGGCGTTTCTTCTGATAGCAAAGTTTCCTTATTTTGCTTTACTTCACGTGCGGCTTCAATTAGGGCATTGTTCATGCTAAAATCAAAGCGTTATGTCCCTCATTGCTTCCTTTCCTTTTAGAATCTCGTATTTATACCCAATGCAAACGCATCATATTCCTTTGTTTGAGAAAAGATTCTTCTTGTTGGATTTCTCTTTTGTCATGTCGCAGATTCGAGTCATCTTCTAACCAATCCAATTCTCCCGATGAGGGCGCGAGGTCCGATTCTTGCATGAGCGTCCCAACAAATGTTATTCGGGTTAAGAAAATCATACCGGTATGTTTTCTTCTTCTTTGGCGGATTGACACACACTTTAATGCTTGTTGTGTAAATGGGAAAATTTCCTTGTGCAGAGATATCCTGTTGGAGCATGCGTCACTGTTATCGAAGAGGATGACCTAGTTGTTCCTCTTCCTTCAGTCCGACCTTGTTGATCACGTGGATTTGGAGAATGCCGATTTAGGGCTCTCTTGTCATGAATACCCTTCTGCGCAGTTCATCGTTTGGGACTCGTATGAGGTGTCTCTCCTCCAATTATCTAATGTTGGTGGTTTCTTGGTGCGGAAAGAATTCGTAGCCCTTTATACGAGGATATGGAAAACGTATGGCCATATTGCTACCAGAACGTGGTGAAGTGTCGTTTCGTCCGCTTTGGTTTCCGTAGTGAACTGTCTTCTGCCAATGATTGTGGAGATGGAGAATGTGTCCATTCGTGCTGTTGCGGAGTCAGCCATCCAAAAGTGGGAGAACATGGTGTCTACCTGCGAATCTTTGGAATTTAACGTTAGCTGGTTGCGGCACCGCCTCAATATTGTGAAGGTTGACAGGGCTGGTATTCTTGCTGGTGTGATTCCTGCCACGAAAGCCATGCTGGAAGAAGAGGAAATTTTGGCCCTGGAGTCTCGGAAGATTGAGGAGTTAACTCGAGATTTGAAGAGTAGGACTGAAAGATATCATGGCCGATTGAAGATGATATTTTGTAGGGATTATAATTTACTAGATGGGCTTTTCTGATTTGCATTATGAGATTCGAAGGCTCCCCTTTCTCTTTTTTTTTTTGAAGAAAATAAAGAGATTCTGCTAATCCATTGGCTTTGTATTGAAATTCGATAACTGATAAGAAAGAAAGTAAAAGCGGAGAAAATGCCTGGACGTTCACACTTTTGATGTAGCATGTTGCAGGGAATGATTAGGCGTAGTACGCCTTTAGCCATTTTCCATTGATAACTGTCTCTAGCTTTCCCCCATCTTCTTTGATGATCTTGTAGTAACCGCTGTTATATGCTTTAGTGATTATGTACGGCCCTTCCCATTTGGGAGAAAACTTTGGTGCTGATGCGTCTTGCTGGATGTGTTTGGCGGTTTTTAGCACCAGATCTCCTTCCTTGAAAACCCTGGGTTTTACATGGCTGTTGTACGCCCTGGAAATCCTGTTCCTGTATATTTGCGCATGTTCCTCTGCCCGGGATCTTTTGGAGTCTAGAGTATCCAGTCCGCACTCGCATTGAGTGATTCGCCTTCGTTCCACCGGGTCCGCCGCCGCGGCAATTCGCGGATGGAATCTTGATTTCTCGGGAGGATTGCGTCCGTACCGTAGACGAGGGAGTAAGGAGACACGCCGGAGGATCTTCTAAGAGATATTCGTACGCCCGTAGAGAGCCATTGGCAATTGCTCATGCCAGTTCTCGGGATTGTCATGTACTATCCTGCCGAGGATTCTGATCGAGTCTTGTTGGTACTTTCGGCTTGCCCATTTCCCGAGGATAATAGATGGTAGAGAAGACTTGTTTGATTCCGTACCTCTCAAGTAGTTCCTGTACTTGCTTGTTAGCGAAAGGTGTGCCGTTGTCGGTGATGATGTGTTTAGGTACGCCAAAACGGCAGATGATGTGCTCCTTGATGAATGCCGCGATTGTGGCTCCAGAGGGTTCCTTTCAGCTGGGACGGCCTCAACCCACTTGGTAAAGTACTCAGTCGCGGTTATTATGTACTCATGCCGTTTTGAGGATGGGGGTTGATCTTCCCGATGATGTCGAGTCCCCACTATAAAAGGGCCACGGCTACTTATTGCGTGCAAGGGTGTTGGAGGCGTGTGGATGAGGTTTCCATGAATCGCATTCTCGGCATTTCAACGAAGGTAGCCGCGCTGCCTTCCATGGTCGGCCGCAGTACCTCTCGTGTATCTCGCAGGAATAATTTTGTTTTCCTTGGTGTTCGCCTTCGTGCATTTCTCTTAACATAACTGGGACCTCTATGTCATCCAAACACCTTAGTAGACCTCCCCCGAAACTCTTGCGATATAAAACCCCATCATGGAACACGAACCTTTTGGACTTCTGTCTTAGTTTGGAAGCATCCTCTTTGTTAGTAGGAAGAATGCTACCGCGAAGGAAAGTGATGTACGGCTCCCGCCGCCCCCAGTGTGGCTGACGTTGAGGATTTATGACCGACATGGGGGCGCCCGGCAATTTGGACACGCTTTTGGAGCAATCGGGATTGGGTTTCCATCTCTGGCCGCAGTATCCAAGTCGTTGTAAACGACGGTAGAGGGTTACCACTGATGTTATCCTGCACGACTTCGGAATGAATACGTTCAAGCCGCCGTGTGCTTCCTCTTTCCCGAGACACCTTGACAGAGATCCGTCTGGATTTCGGCGATACAGAACACCTTGAAGCATAAAGAAATTCCGCAAGGTCTTGAGGTCGACCTTCCCTTGAAAGAGTGAGTTGTTGAGTTCTTGAATGATGGGAGTTCTCCAGTCGTCATCTTCGGCTTTCTCAAAGTTGTGAAAGCCACGTTGAAGCTATCGTTCGCGTTTACCGTCGTGGTTTCCTCGGTTCCTTCAAACCGCAGCTTCGAGGCTAGTGTAGCTAAGCATCGGCGATGCTTGTTGTTGCTACTACCGACATGTGTGATGGTTGCTTCAAATAAATAATTGAGTAGTTTTTGTGCTTCACCATGTATGGTGCCGTGTTAGTTCCTTCAATGCATAGATCCCGTTTACTCCGGTTGATGAGTAATTTGGAATCTCCTCTTATCTCCAAACGCGTGGCCCCGACTTGTTTGGCTAGTGATAGTCCGATGAGGAAAGCTTCAGACTCACCTGAGTTATTGGTGCACGGAAAGTCTAGCTTGAAAGAGTGCGAGAAGACTTCTCCAAAGCAGAGATACTAGTACAACACCCGCTCCTCCTGGTATTAGTGCTTTGGGGGTGGAAGAGCCGTCAAGAACAAAAGAGCTACGTTTCTTCTTTGACTAAAAAGATATCTGGAAGATCTCCCGGGAGATCTTCTCGTAATTCTGCGGTATCTTCCCCTGGGAATGCTGCTAACAGGTCCGCAACAGCTTGTCCCTTTATGGCCCTTGGGGAGACGCACGTTATGTCGAACTCTGACAGCTGCAGGAGCCATTTAGCTGGCCTCCCTATCAGAGCAGGTTTCGAGAGGAGAAACTTTACAGGGTCTGATTTGGATACTAGCACCACTTTATTGGAGAGGAGGTAGTGCCTGAACTTCTGGATGGAATAAATCAGTGCTAAACATGCCTTTTCCGCCTTGGGGTATCTGAGTTCAGCGTCTCTCAACGTTCGACTGAAATAGTATATGGGGTATTCCATTCCTTTGTCGTCCTCTTGTGCGAGGAGAGCTCCAACGGCAGTATCGCTAAAGGCTATGTAGAGACATAGTGGTTTCCCTCGCATAGGAGGCTTCATGACGGCTGGAGAGGACAATATTTGCTGGATCTTCTGGTACGCTTTTTGCTGAGGCGTAGCCCATGCGAAATTCGCTCCTTTCTTTAGCAAGGAGTAAACGTAGTGGTGAGTTGTGCCACCCCGGTGTGAAGCGACGAATGTAGTTTACCTTGCCCATGAAACTCGGAGCTCCTTTATGGTTCGTGGTGGCGACATCGTGAGGATAGCTTGCGTTTGACTGGATCAACTTTTATTCCCGCGGCCGTCACTTGGAATCCCAAGAATTTCCCGAAGAGATACCAAAGGCGCATTTCGGAGGATTCATCTTCAACTTGTACTCGCGGCATCTTTCGAACACTTGGCGCAACGTTTCCGGATGATCCGCTCGAGTCTTTGATTTAACCACCACATCATCTACGTAATCTTCGAGTTGCTTGTGCATCATATCGTGGAAGATGATAGTCATGGCGCGTTGGTAAGTAGCGCCAGCGTTCTTCAGACCGAAAGGCATTACGGTGTAATAGAAGTTTCCGAGAGGGGTACGGAAAGCGCCTTACTTGCGTCGTGCTCATACATCTTTATCCGGTTGTAGCCGCTATATCCATCCATGAAAGACAACATACCATGTCCACCGGTAGCATCTACCAAAGATGTCGATGTTAGGTAGCGGAAAATCATCTTTGGGGCAAGACTTGTTCAAATCTCCGAAATCGACACAACATCCGATCCGACCATTTTTCTTTTTAACGGAACGATATTGGCCAACCAAGTAGGATGATGAATAGGCCTGATGAATCCAAATGACTAGTAATTTTTGGACCTCCGCCTTGATTTGTTCTTCTAAATCGTGTCTCGAATTGTCTTGGAGGCCGCTTTGACCGGTTTGGATCCGGTATCACATGCGATGGTGGGTGACCGCTTTCCATCCAAGCCAGGCATTTCTTCATAAGTCCATGCGAAGACGTCCTGATATTCTTTGAGTAGGTCGACTAGCTTTGAACGTTCCGCAGGATGTAGAGTCGAATTGATCAGAATGGGTCGCGGAAATTCCTCATTCCCTATATTGAAAGTTTCGAGTTCGTCTGTGGTTAAGTCGGTCCCATCTTGTAGCTTCCCGAGGGGCGTCTGGAACTTCCTCCCGGTTATTGTGAAGACATTCCTTCGGGGCGGAGAGACCGGGCCATGGTCTCCCCGCTAATTGCTAACAGCCGGTTATAATGTGTGAGCTTCCCTTTTTGTTTCGTCTTGCGTAAGGGTGTACTCGCTTGGTGCGGGCACGGTTACGCCCAAAGGGCAAGAGATCGGCGAGTCTTCCTTCCGAGGAGGTGGTGGAAGGACGGTCTCCTCTCGCGGGTATCTCCGCTTGTCGCTATCTCTCGAGCGATGTCCATTTTGGTAGCAGAAAACTGTGAATCTTGGTCGCCACGCCTTTTGAACCCTCCTTCGGCCCATGTGCTTCTACGCAGTAGACTGGTGCATAGGGGGACAGAGACGCGGAAATGCGAACGACTTCTCCGTTCAATACTGTTTTCAGTGCATTGGTAGTATGTTGAAGGGACGATTTTGAGATTGTGCAGCCACGGCCTTCCCAAAGATCATGTGGTAGTCCTGTTCATTTTTCAATTACTTAAAACTTCACGCTTGATTGGATTGGCCCTACTGCCACTCCAAGTTCATGTAACCGTATGTGCTAGTTTGGTTGCCCTCGAAATCCGTCATCGTAGTGGGCTGTCGTACGATCTCATTAGGTCGCACCTTGGCAGCTTGAGTGTCTTGAGAGTGATGACATTGGAAGATGCACCCGTGTCAATGAGCGCTCTTGAAACTCTATGTTCTTGACGAGAGCCGTAACATGCAAGGCCCGGTTGACCGTCTTCTACCATCATGTCGTCAATCGTTGAAAACAATATTGTTGGCGGATCTTCCGGGATCCTTGGAGTCCCCGTGGGTGCAGGAACTAGTGATGCGTTTAGTGCTATTCGGTTGATAACAGAGAATGTTTTTATCCGCTGTCCTTGGAGAGGTGCAAAGAATTCACATAAGTTTCCTATCAACATGGTCGCCTCCCCGGTCCGTTGGCTTCAAGTCGGTGATTTAAACTGTTGATTTGAGCACGCTCATTCGGGATATTAGTCCCCCGCTCTTGATCTCCGGGGAGCATGGATCACTTGGCCCCGATACTAGATTGATGAGGAAGTCGAGTATGCTGGTAATCGCGTCCTTCATCGTGTCCATGTTTCTCGGCGTGGATCTCCCGAACACGTATCGTCAACCAGCCTCCGGGACTTCTCCATTGGTGGTGCCGCTTTTCGAATTTAAGGAGTTATCATGACCTTGGGCGGGATCCATGTTTGTGGAGATTGCCCGATAGCCGACCATGCTTGCGCGAAATTTACTGGATGGGAGCTAGAACTTGATGTTGTAACCGAAAGATCAATCCTCCCGCCGTGGTCGCCAATTGTTTATGGGTGAAAATCGTTTCACCGATTTCGGTAATTTCGGTGAGTGAGTGAGAAACCGATTCAAACCCTAAACAAATGTGCTGCACGTGAGCACTTTATAGGTTCGAGAGATCGATCCGTACAAGTCCTACTAAACCAAGAAATGGCCGTTCCGACTTGCTTCGGTCACAAAGTGGAGGAGAAGGGTTGATTTGGGGAGGGAAGCAAAGAAAGGTGTTGAGGAGAGTAGTATCTCGACTTGTATCGTAAAGTGAAAGCTTAGGAAGCTTGCAAGAGATGGAAGCTTTTGAGAGAGCTTGCAAAGTTGCCTTTCCGAGAGTGTAAGTGTAGTATATTTCTCCCGACCGAGACTTGTTTTCTCGTGGAAATAGGTAAGACCTATTTATACAAGTCGAGATTGAAACGTACCTCGGCCTCATGAAGGAAGAGAGTAAAGGGTGAAATAATGGGAGGAGGTGGTAACCGCATGGTTTAATGGGCGAAAAACGTTTTTCACCATTATTTCCTCTTTTTATTTGACCGCT
Source organism: Papaver armeniacum (assembly GCA_023531295.1). Taxonomy (NCBI): domain Eukaryota; kingdom Viridiplantae; phylum Streptophyta; class Magnoliopsida; order Ranunculales; family Papaveraceae; genus Papaver; species Papaver armeniacum. The sequence continues at coordinate 41,713 of JAJJWW010001123.1, read as the reverse complement.
TTATTCCTTTTCACGCTTTCTTAATGTGAGCGTAGTGTACGCTGCATGTCAGGACCGCCAAACCAAAACCCTAAAGAAGCATCCCCGCTTGTGTTGATGTCTCGAGTGTTGGTTGCATCTTGAGTGCAAGTGGCGCCGCTAGTGGCGCGTGTGGCATGGCATGTGAATGCCTTGGTGGTAGTTTGCACGGTTTGCAAGTTGGGCTACCAGCGTGTGTGTTTGGCATGTGCGGAATGCCTTGGTGGTAGGTTGCACGGTTTGCAAGTTAGGCTACCAAATGTGTGTTTGGCATGTGCCAATGGCATGTGCGGAATGCCTTGGTGGTAGGTTGCACGGTTTGCGAGTTAGGCTACCGGAGTGTGTGTTTGGCATGTGCCAATGGCATGCGTGGCCATTAGGGCCGTGACCTTGATAGGGAAACTAGCTAGCGAGCATGTTGGCATGTGCCAATGGCATGCGTGGCCGTTAGGGCCGTGATTTTGCTAGGGAAACTAGCTAGCGAGCATGTTGGCATGTGCCAATGGCATGCATGGCCGTTAGGGCCGTGATTTCGCTAGGAAACTAGCTAGCGAGCATGTTGGCATGTGCCAATGGCATGCATGGCCGTTAGGGCCGTGACCTTGATAGGGAAACTAGCTAGCGAGCATGTTGGCATGTGCCAATGGCATGCGTGGCCGTTAGGGCCGTGATTTTGCTAGGGAAACTAGCTAGCGAGCATGTTGGCATGTGCCAATGGCCTGCATGGCCGTTAGGGCCGTGACCTTGATAGGGAAACTAGCTAGCGAGCATGTTGGCATGTGCCAATGGCATGCGTGGCCGTTAGGGCCGTGATTTTGCTAGGGAAACTAGCTAGCGAGCATGTTGGCATGTGCCAATGGCCTGCATGGCCGTTAGGGCCGTGACCTTGATAGGGAAACTAGCTAGCGAGCATGTTGGCATGTGCCAATGGCATGCGTGGGCTGTTAGGGCCGTGATTTTGCTTTGGGAAAACTAGCTAGCGAGCATGTTGGCATGTGTCAATGGCCTGCATGGCCGTTAAGGCCGTGACCTTGATAGGGAAACTAGCTAGCGAGCATGTTGGCATGTGCCAATGGCGCGTGCGGCCATGTTGACCTAGTTGCAAGTCTTGCAAACCTAGGGGCGCTATGTTGGGCGTGGGCCCAAGGCATAGCGGCTTGGAATTTGGCGTTATTGCCATGGTGCGCGAGGTGCGGCTTGGAAATATGGCTTGCGGCATGTGTTGGCATGTGCCAATGGCACATGCGGCCATGTCGACCTAGTTGCAAGTCTTGCAAACCTAGGGCGCTATGTTTGGCGTGGGCCCAAGGCATAGCGGCTTAGAAATATGGCTTGCGGCGCGTGTTGGCATGTGCCAATGGCACGTCATGGCCATGTTGACCTAGTTGCAAGTCTTGCAGCCTAGGGCGCTATGTTTGGCGTGGGCCAAAGGCATAGCGGCTTGGAATTTGGCGTTGTTTCCATGGTGCGCAGGTGCGGCTTGTTTTGCATGGTTGCCATGGTGCGCAGAGTGCGGCTTGGTTTGGCATGGTTGCCATGGTGCGCAAAGATGCGGCTTGTTTTGGCATGGTTGCCATGGTGCGCAGAGTGCGGCTTGGTTTAGCATGGTTGCCATGGTGCTGCGATGACTGCGGCTTGTTTTGGCATGGTTGCCATGGTGCGCAATATGCGGCTTGGTTTGGCATTGTTGCCATGGTGCGCAGATGCGGCTTGGTTTTGGCATTGTTGCCATCGTGCGCAAAGATGCGCCTTGGTTTGGCCTTGTTTCCATGGTGCGCAGTATGCGGCTTGGTTTGGCATTGTTGCCATGGTGCGCAGTATGCGGCTTGGTTTGGCATTGTTGCCATGGTGCGCAGTATGCGACTTGGTTTGGCATTGTTGCCATGGTGCGCAGGTGCGGCTTAGTTTTGGAATTAGGGTTCTGTGTTGAAAACCCTAATCTGGTATTTTGAAAAAATACCCCTATTAATTATTTACACTGAGTTAAATGCTCTTATTTAATGTGTTGCGGGTAACACTAGGTCATGGGGTTTTACGATTTTACCCCTTGTCTAAAAACCACCATCAACAGGATCATAAAATTTATCATAAAATCATTCGATAAAAATCGGCTTAAATTGTGCATTAATGTTTTCGATAAAGCGGAAGCATATTAGTTAGTTTAGTTTATTTAAGAAAAACTACTTTATAATTTCTTAAGGTTTTCCCTATTTCCCATCCCCACTTTTCCTATTTCCTATCCCGGTAAATTTAAAGTGATATTTACTTTTTAATTCTGATTTTTCCTATTTCCTACCTACAAAAGTCAAGATAACTTTGACTATGATTCCTAGTAAATGCCTTCTTCTTCATCAATCTCCCATTTTTCATTAAACAATACTGACAACTAATTATACAATCACTTGTTAAATATCTAATCGATTATCACTAAGTCTTGTACTAGCTCCTAAAAGATTATATGCCTCGTCTAAGTAATTACTGCATTTAACCGAATCTCCAAAAAGAGACAAGTTGGACAACAGCCACCGCATCCCCGAATACATCAGCTAGCACTTTAACTCTCCTTAATTTGGATATCATTACCAACTCTGTTCTGGTCAATTAATTATTTAGCCTCCATCGTACACTACACCCATTCCTTCTTTATCTTCGATGATATAACATCTATGATTCAAGAAATCGCAACCACCCTTAGACGTCCGAGTTTTGGACGACTATAACCAAAGACTAGTCAGGCCAATTAAGCATGACTTGCAACTATGTTACAAATTTGTTTAAGATCGGGGAATTGTTCAAAATCCAACCAATTATACATTCAGATAAATTACAATTATGTTTAGTTTTCACCTGGTTTGGGGTTTTAATTTAACTTTAGCATTTGCTACTTTCTTGGAGGCATCTTTTGATAAAAAACAAAAAATTAGAAACAAAATAAAGAAGAAGGTGATCGAAGGTGGTGGTGCATTATGGAGATGGAGCAGTCGGTGATGGAGAAAAAAAAGTAATCTGTGATTTAGGTTTTTTTTTTTTTTTTTTTTTTTTTTATCGAGTTGTTGTTGGTGATCTTATTGTTCGGCGTATATAAAAAGTGAAAAGTTGGGATTTAGGATTTAGTAGAATTCAAATGGGTGGTACATAGGATAACTGGGGATAGGAATTAAGGTGGATGGGAAATAGGGAAAGTGGGGATAGGAAATAGGGAAAACCTTTCTTAATACCATCCCTGAAAACAGTTTTAATCATAAACTAGGTACTTAATGAACAACAACTTTAGATTAAATTGGATTTGAAACATGATTGAACCACTCTAGCTACATTAACGCACAAGTCATCAGTCAAGGCAGCTGATGTGTGGACTGATTTAATCTCATTAAATAAAAAAAATAAGTGAAAAATACTTGAATCCCCCTACTATATGGGTTCAACTTATACAAGCCCCTCAAAGTGGATCCTCCACTATCAACTCCACACTTTCTATTTTTGATACTTCTAGGCCCAGAACTTTTATTTTTGGGGCCTGGTTTTGAATTATCCCGGATTGCTTGACGTCAAGACTTTCATTAATAAAAGTAAAAATACCCAAAATAACCTCCGGTATTTATATTCATTTTATAACGAAATGCAAATGCAAATCCAACTCGGGTTAGGTTTTAGCTCTCTATTCTCTTCTCTCGATTAGCTCTCGATTATAATGATGAGCAGAATTAAAGAACAAGAGGTCTTTAATCTACACGAATTGTTGATATCTTCTCCCGTAAATTAGGTTGATTTCTTCTACATGAATTGTTGCATTGAAGAACAAGAGGTCGTTAACTGTCTCTTATGTTGAAGGCGAGGCGAAGAACAAGGATTCATTGTTGCTTTTTCTCAATTTTTATTGATGTTATTCATTGGATTTATCACATTATAAATAGAGATATAGAAATCAACGTAGGTACGAATGATTCAACTGATTTTTGATCTAGTTTTCAATTCAACTGATTTTTGATTATTACAATTGCGATCTAGTTTTTTCACATTTTTATTTGGTTTTTGATACTTTTGAGTATGTTTTTGTTGATGCTTACACAGGTTTGGTTGATACCGAGAAGAGGAATACTAAGAACATTGTTTGATAAGAAAACAACAAATCTAGGTAATAATCTTATTTTGTTTTTATTTCACATCTGTTTTCAAATTTTTTTTTGAATTATTTGTTCTTCTTCCATGTCTGATCTGTTAATTTGATACTGAGAGGAGTATGAAGAAACAATTTTGTTTCAGTAGAACAAGTTCAATTTGATTTGTTGGACATGTTGTTTTTTTGTTACAGGATGTGTAACTTTAGGTTACACATATATATCCTGTTGTATTTTTAAGCATGTGTAAGGAAGATGCAGATGTTATTTAGTTGCAACATGTGTAATTTTAGTTTACACACATATATCCTGTTTTGTATTTTAAGCATGTGTGAGGAAGATGCACATGTTTTTTAGTTGTAGCATGTGTAATTTTAGTTTACACATATGTATCCTGTCGTATTTTAAGCATGTGTAAGTTGAAGTTACACATATATGTCCTGTAACATGTTTATGTGTAAATAGGTGTATCATCTGTATCTTTTACTCATATTTAGCTTGCCGCATAGAATATACTTCTCACGAGGGGGCAACTCCCCCGAGTGAATTGTGTTCGTTTTAAAATTTTGATATTGTTATTGTGTGTATTGATATTTTTTAGTTTTCATGGATTCCGTTAGTTGCGCTGCTGTTAGTTGCATTCTTTGTTGTTCGCTACTTTTGATTTTATTACCTGCGTGTTAATCTTTTGATATCGACTTGAAGAGTTTAAGGAACAAGTTTGCCTATGAATGGAAGCAGTTTACTCCTCTTGGTATTACTTTCTTCTTTCGAGAAAGTGGGAAAGATTTCCCTTGACCGTGATTTTCGTTGCAAGCTCTTATATCCATCACAAATAGTAAAAAAAAGACCGGTGTTGATATTTTCTTGCAAAATGTTCCTCGTGGCATCTTCTTCCAAATCTAGGGCAGATTCTTCTATTTCTAGCGGGTCTAGTAGTATGTGTTCGTCCGAAAACAATCTTACTTTGTTGGAATGTATTTGGAAGATAAAAGCAAGCTGCACAAACCTTTGTTATCGGATGGTTGTCCCAATGTTCTTGGTGAGATTGGTCATGTGTTTGTTGAAGGAGTTAAGCAAGTCGGGGTTGCTTACACCAAGTATCGTCTTCGCACCTGGTTTCAAAATGATTGTAACTCACAATGAGCGTTCTAGGTTCACGGCTAAGTGTGCGGATGAAAATGCGGCTGAAATTCCATGCGGCTTCTATTGATGAGAGGAACAGAAATGTTTCGGGTAGGTTTTCGCTTGTTCATCATCTAATGCTTAGCACATGTTATGTGTTGTTACGGTATGTTTAACTTTGGTTTACACATGATGTTTTTTGCACCATATTGTTTTTTGGTTTGAATTTTTTATATTTTGTATTAACATCTCCAGTCGGGTCTTATAACCCCGAGCACATTTGTGGTCTTTGGTGGGCGCAACTTGAACCAAACATACTCCACCCCGCCTTCTCGTCTAGTTTGATTGAGGAAGAAGTTCGCAAAAATCCTCACAAGAAGCCCAACCAAATTGCTGCTGATTTCGGACCAATTATGGGATTAACATGGAGTACTATCAGGCATATAATGCTAGGGAAAAGGTTTATGAGACGATTTATGGCGATTTATGTCAAGTCCTACTCGCATTTGGTATGGTATATTAATGCTATAAGGGAAACCAACCCTGTAGCGTGATAAAGTTTGAACGTGAAAATAAACAGTTTCAACGGATTTTCATCGCATTTGCTTGCATGCATCAAAGGGTACCGGTTTTGTCGTGCAATGGTATACTTGGATACTACTTTCCTTCTCGGGTACATTCAAAGGTTGCTTGATGGCGCCATCGGGATCAATGGTGGTAAAGGTATGTTTTTTTTTCTTTTTTAACAACTTCGGTTGACAAATAACCGAGAGTTACACATGTGTAACTCTTCGGTTACATTACTTTACCCAGTGTGTAACTAAGAAAATATCATCTGTAGCCCTTAAGTTACACATTTGTTTTAGCATGTGTAACTTGTATTTACACATTGTTTCTGTTTGTGTGAAACTTATTATTCTTCGATTATGCACAATTTTTTTTTGTAGGATTTTTTCCCCCTTGCTTTTGCACTAGTCGATTCTCGAGACTATCGACAAGCTGGGAGTGGTTTTGAGGAATTTGACTGAAGTTGTTGGTGATGGGAGGCCAATCACCTTCCTTTCGGATCGCCATGAAGGACTCTTGCAGGGTGTTCCACTTGTCTATCCGGATGGGTTCCACATCTTCTGCTACTATCATTTGACGAAAAATATACCTATCATCGCAATGATCCTGGTATTCGCTTGTGATGGACCATTTCCGAGAGGCGACATACTCACTCTCACCCGAAAACCATGCGAAAGCCATCTGGAAGATTAGAGACTTGAACTCGCAATTGGGTGGCTGATTACATTGAGACCATCCCACCCGAATCATATGCGAATGCCTATTTCAAAGGTTGTCGTTATGGACGAACATCTAGTACTCTGCAGAATCGAGTCAATAGCTTGGTTACGGTTCACAAGAAGATGCTGCATCCGCTCTTCTTGATCAGGAGTTAATTAAGTGTGTGTGTGTTTTTGTTGTTTGTCTTTTTTTTATTTCATGTTTTGTCACTTTATGTATTCATCATTGTTTTTTCCTTTTGATTAGGAGGAAAATAATGTGTTTGATGCAGAGCGTCGCGAAATTGGTGCTAATATGATGACTCCATTAACCCTTGAGTATGAAGAAAGCTTGTGGCTCTTCAAGATGAAGGTTTGGCTTGGGAAGTATTGGTTGCTAGTCCTACCGTGTTTGAAGTTATTAGCGAAAGGTCTCACATGGTGGACCTTGAACACGAGACTTGCACCTGTCAAAGGTTTGATTTCTTATGCTTTTTCTTCTCTCTGTATGTTCTTTTTCTCCTTTTAAGATTAGATATATGCATGTGTAAATACTAGTTACACATATATTTTGCAAGTGTAACTTAAAGATACACATCCTGTATATGCACTTCTAATATCTAATTTTGAGTGTTTTTATGATTTGTATGTGCAACTAACTGATTTTTTGTTTTGTTTTTGTTTTTTTCAAGGTGGCGCGTATATGGTTTTCCTTGTGCTCATGCTCTTGCAGCCATACGGAAGATTAAACGTGAGGCTATTGATTTCATTTCACCATATTTTACAAGCGACTATTTTAGGAAGACTTATATGCATGCCATCCAAATCCGATTCCCAACTACAACAGCTGTTGAATATCATCCGGATAACACCGTCATCCCGCCTACCGGAAGAAGCCACCGGGTAGACCCCGGAAAGAGGATTATAAGTAAACGTGAGAAAAAGGTGAAGAGAAAAGTTCGATTGCTGAATCGCAAGGAAACAGTCACAACAAGGCGGGTTGCGGGAATCCTCGAAGTTCACACCTCACTAGATTGAACCTACCAAAGTTCATTTCTGCAAGTAATGATTTTATGTGGATTCTTTTTTTTTGTCTTGGATTGTTTCTTTTTAGTTTTCTTCATTTTGTTTATGGACCAAACGTTTTTTTTTTTACGCAACGTTGATTATGTGCAAGGATCTATTCATTCGATTTTATATTTTGTCAGGTTAACGGTTGAAATGCGCTTTATTCTATTTTTTTGATTTATTGTGTATGTCGATCGGTGGTCAAATGCTTGTGTAACTTTGATCGGATGTGTAACCGTGGTTACATCATTGTTAATGCATGTGTAACATTAGCTTACACATGATAAATCTTTGGTTTAAATTTATTTTATTTTGATTTATTGGGCAAGTCCGATCAATGGCTTGTGTAACTTCAGTTTACACTCAAATATATGGATGAGCGAAAATGTAAATAATCCAAACGGTGATCTGAACTAGCAGGATGTGTAACTGCTAGTTACACATCCTGGGATATAAAGTGCGAAGACGATACTTAGCCGTGGATGTGTAACTTCGTTTACACTCAAATATATGGATGTGTAACCGGTTACACTGGCTGTGAATGCATGTGTAATATTAGGTTACACATGATAAATGCATATGTAAACTCGAGTTACACCTAAAGCATCATGTTAAGATGTATAGTTACTTACCCCCAGCATACTTTATGAAACTCCGTACACACAAACATGTAAAATTTCTAACAAGATAAAAGTTTTTAATTCAAAGAATTTCAATCCAAAAATATTTTCAAAACCAAGAACTGCTAAAATCTACTAACCGATGAAATTTAAAAGTTTCTAACAACATATTTTCCAAGTATAACATCTCATTTGTGGCTAACAACATATTTGCTAGTATAGATTTTTTTCTAATCCTAATGATTGCTTTTACGCATCTCTCGAATGGATCCGAAATAATCTTGTATAGCATGCTTCCTCTCATGTGGTTGAGCTTGTCGATCCACCATAGCATCATACTTGAGGTTAATTTTTTGTCAAGTGGTTTATTCTTTATCCCGATCTTCATGTAAGCGCATACACATGGAAGACAGTCGGGAATTGTACCTTGTGGGGCGAAGCAAAATACTTGGTCTTTTCATTCATCCCAAGAGCATAAGGACACAAGAGTCTCGATTCTGTAGTAATTGCAAATGCATATTTCTTGGCTTGAACAAGGTGTTCACTCTTGAGTTCCTTAACGTTTGATGAGTTCATGTAGGACCAAGCATTAGAGCTTTTCAACTCATACTCCAGCAGTGTGTAGTGTGTGTTGTTGTTGCACATTAGGGGCGAAAAGTCTGATCGCATCGTTCTTGTACTTGACATACTCCTTCTTAAGCTTTGGAATCCAAAATTTCTTGAATTCTCGCGTAATCGTTCAAGTACGTGATCTCAAAACCATTTGGAATGTCAAACTCACATTTTTAATCAAAAGTTTTACAAATGAACAAGTGATTATGTAAACAGAGAGTTACACATAGGGGCTTGGGTTTTTCACTAGAAAAATAAGAATGTGTAACTTGATTACACATTATAAATGTTTGTGTAACTTCGATTCCACATTATAACCGCATTTGTAACTTCGATTACACATTATAACTGTTTTCTGACATAAAAAAAAAATCATAATCTTACAACACACACTACACATTATAAATGCAATAAGATTTCAAATGTATCAGTACTTACGTATGCTTGTGGCGACAGGGGAATATCGCTTTGTCATACTTGCTTTAGAGTTCATCTTTGTCCTCAATCTGCTGATGTAGAAGTCGATGAATTCGACTCTAAGAAGGATTCTTTCTTGGTAAGTCTGTAGCATTAGTTCTCCAGGATATATTAAACAGTGGGTACCATTTTCGTCGCGTTCAATCCAAGTAATGTCTCGCATTACAAAGAAGTAAACTATTATTAATCAACATAACGAATCAAGTAGTAATATACAACAAACAATCAATAACAGAATCAAGCCTACTTGGAGTCAAGCTACTTACGTTTTTGGATGAGTATGGAAATATTCAAGCACTTTCTCCTTTTTCTCGCCTTCCAGCCTTTCTTTCGATAACTTCTTAACCTTTCACATCCTTTCTTATTGTTCCGTCATCTTCTTGAAGAACCTCATACATTCTTTCTTCTTCGCTCTTGGAACTGCGTCCATTCTTTCTTTTTCCACTTCGGAACAACGGCCATTATTTCTTCATTAACACTCTTCTTAATCTTCTTCGTCCTCTTTTCATACTTTGCGCTTCGATCTTGTGTTGGAATTTTTCTATTCCTCGGACACGTTGTTGTATGAATCTTTGGTTAGTTTTCTCTTATTGTATTCGTAACTTCCTTGACAACTCTCCTGCAGGTAGTGGAGTTTTATCTATTCCAAGGCTAAAAAAGTTCCCTTGTGTTGTAGCTGCCTAAAAAAAAAAAGGCAAAATCTCGAAGAATTAGCACATGTATGTAACTTAAAGTTACACAAGCCAAAATAATAATGTACTTTTGTGTGTAACCTCAAGATGCACATGCTTTTACAATGTGTAACTTGAAGTTACACTTCCATTACAAACAAAACAAGCCAAAATAATAATGTAATGTATGTAACCACAAGCTACACATGCCTTTTTTTGCAATGTGTAACTTGAAGTTACACTTCCATTACAAACAAAACATAAAGGAAAAATAAAACGGAAGAGTGGTTACCACTTGAGCTAGGTTCTCGCATTCTCCATCACCGCAGTCCGGGTTCACTTTTGTTAATGTCACCGACAATCTCATCAAGTATTTTACTCACTTCAAAGATCCGTCATATCGGTAGGGTTAGCTCCTAGTTGCACCAACATGTAGGTCTGAGCATTGTCAGGCTGTGTTTGCGGTGTTGTAGCGATTATCACCATGGAGTCCTCAAACTGTATTGAAGCAAAACTATCGTCGATAGTTTCTGATGTTGGCTGAGTTGGAGCAGTCAGAACCAAACCGTCACCAACAGTTGCAGGTGTCTCTTCAATGACATTTGCATCATCACCTATGGCTTTCTCACGCGGCTCAACCACAACACCACCTTCTGCATCTTTCTTTTGTGCCTCATCAGCAGCATGCGTCTCTTCATCACTTTCTTCGCGCCTCATCAACAACACCCGCGGTGAGTGCGCTTTTTCTTACTAGCGGGCTTCTTCTTTTGATGAGCCTTGCGCCCCTCTGCAGAAGTTTGAGCTTGCAGAATTTTTGGCGTATTTCCAGCTGCCAGGCTCATACATGGAACTGCACAAGCATTGAAATGAGAATTAGGATGATGATTATGATGTTAAATTTTTTTTAATAAAATTTCAAGAAGAATATATCATGTGTGATTGACTGGCTTCGATAACTAGCATGTGTAACTTCATGTTACACATGAGTATGGCATGGATACCTAGTGTAACATGCAGTTACACATGCATCTAACTAGTGTAACCAGAAGTTTCACATGCATATAGCATGTGTAACTAGGGATTACACATCCATATGATTAGTTTACTCAACAATAATCAAGTGTAATCAAGTTAAACAAGCATATTAAAACTGAACAACTAAAATATGAACCTAAAAATGTTCAAAGACCTTAGTGTCAACTAATTGGGTACCTCTATCAAGTTAAAGAAGCATATTAAAAATGAACAACTACTTACATTCTTCATGGAAGGATTTTTCCGTGTCATCTTTCTCTTTCTCTTGCTCAGTCTCTTTCTCGGACTCTTCTTCTTCATGTTCACTACTTCCATGCTCGCAGTTCCATCTCCTTGTTGATCAGTTGCTCCATGCAAGAACTCTACTTCTTTATGCTCAGCAGCTCCACGATCGGTACCTCCATGTCCAAAGATCTTCATGTTGCATAAACTCTTCTGGGTCACTTTGTAAGGATCAATACCCATTGCTTGCATAATTTGGCAACTAAAATTGTGAATCTTGAATTCTGCTGTTCCTGAAAGGTCCGCTTCTGATATTCCTTCTCTTGCAATTGCATACACTTTGCTTTAAACATTGCTTGGTTTGCTTGCGAGTTGCTCTTTCATTGTCCATTCTCAATGGTTTGCGCTTTCGGCCCGACTTTGCAGGTCGTCCTTCTTTGGGTACCACGGTTGATATACCTAGTTTGCTTCTCAAGCTGTGAAAACTCAGCCACAAAGCTAGGAGTTGGCTGCAATTAACGAGATGGAGAGGTTAAAAAGAGATAGCAAAAACAGTTGAACATTCTAAATGTACAAATTTTCAGTTGTATGTGTAACTTAAAGTTACATAAGAACATTTTATATGTGTAACCTATAGTTACACATATAAATTGAATTCACTGGTGTTATGTTTGCATGTGTAACTACACAAGCACATTTAAATGTGTAACTTATATCTACACATGACAATTCCGATTTACATCAAAGTTTTATCTAAATTATATTGATATTACCATAAATTTACAAAACATAAACCAAATAACACTTACCGAAAACTCTGTCATGTCTGTTATAGAAATGTAATCCAAATCGGTATAGATCCCACCTTCCAACCCGCGGGATATCTTCTTCGTGGTTTGCAACTTTCGGGATTGAGCCTTACGGTGCATGTTCCGCAAACAATATCTCGCAACATATATAAATTTTAATTAGTCAAGCAAATAATATTAAAATAAAATATCCCGAACATAACACTAAAAGTCTTTGGAATAGAAATTACACACAAGCTTTACCAAAGAAATCTTGCACACAAGCCTTCACATTTGCCAAGCAATTAATATTATCATGAATTTCTTCAAACAAGTGCTCGTGTATTAAGTCGGCCAAGACACCTTGAGCACCGTCTCATATGTTTCAACGACACTAAGATATTTCACATTCACTCCATTAGCATTTATGTCTCCAAAAATAATACACAGCAAAGATAAAAACCTATCAAACAAACTAGATCCTTATCATCAATTTTCTTTCTTCTCCCACTTTTTCTCCTTTTGGTCATAAGTTGTTTTATCTTCTCTAAAATTTTTGTCTTAGTCACTGTTGTCTGATGTCTTTGTAGACTTAATATCGGTGAAGAACTTGTTGTACAAAACATTGTCAAAATCCTTATGAGAAAAGTTCTTTAATAGCTTTTGACCCTTTCTACTTCCAATCCTTTGCATGTAAAATAAACCACCAACTTTGCTAGGTGTAGACTCTATAAACTTATCATCACCAAACTTGAAAGAACAAGGTGTGTCACAATCCATATCAAAGCAGTTCAAAAGCTTCAATACGCCGCTTTTGTTGGTAGTGATTTGTTTTGTTGTACTTGGTACAGCTGCATCATACTCATCGTAATACATCATTACGAGCTTACCGTAAGCAACTCTTAAAAGATATCTCTGAGCCCTGTCAGTCAATCCTATAGGTTTTATCACCTTTACCAAATCCTTAATGGCATTCAAGGATTGCCTTAATTTTCCTGTACACATCACACACAAAAAATAGCATGAGTCAGTATTTTGTGTACTTAATAAATACACTCCTTTATAACTGCAAAATCAAATTCATGTCATAAACTATGTGTATTTTCCAAGTACACAAACTGAATCATTCTATTATGTGTTGTGTAACCTCAATTTACACATGCATAAGAATCTGTATTTGCTGTGTAACTATAAGTTAATCGAGACCACAAGGCAAGTCACAGATTTTGAATGTGTAGCTTGTAGTTACACAAATAATTGGAAAGTTAGTGTTGATATTTTCAATGTGTAAATTATAGTTACACATACACAGTCAATCAATATATAACCCATTGTAGAGTCATTGGTGAGATTGTTTAAAGTGTAACTTATAGTTACACATGCCCTTAGCAAGTCAGTGGTGATTTTTTCCATGTGTAACCTATAGTTACAAATCTAGGCTCATTTCTATAAGATTTTTAATGTGTAACTATAAGTTACACAATCAATATACAAACCATACTCTATTTCTATAAGATTTTTAATGTGTAACTCTTATTTACATACTCTCTATTTCTATGAAAATTTACAAGCATATCATGAGATCAAATTTAGTTCATGACATCATCACAAGCAAAATTCAGAAGTTAATCAAATTTAGTTCATGACGAGATTTTTAATGTGTAACTTATAGTTACACAGTCAATTGGCAAGTTAGTGTTGAGATTTTTAATGTGTAAATTATAGTTAAACATCAAAACATGAGATTCCAAATGTGTAAATTATAGTTACACAGCTCAGAGGCGACATCTTGAATGTGTAACTCACAGTAATATATGCTCATTTGTATGTAACTTCAAGTTACACACTCAATATACATACCACAATACAAATCAGTGGTTAGATTTTGAATGTGTAACTTCAAGTTACACAGGCCTTGTTTGTATAGTTAAACATTCAAAGGCATTTTCACTAGCATGATATCACAACAACACGTATACTCAAATAATTTCACATCTAAGTACCTCTTAAAGCATCTCCCAGGGGATTCCTTTTCCTTGTGCCATTTTAGTTCACAAAATGTAAATTGAATCTGAATCTGCAGTTTTAACAGTAAGAAAACATCAATTTGCAGTAGTCCTAAACTCCTAAACATGAGATTCAAATGATACATCAACAGAAATCATCAAGTAAACCTAACCCCTAAAACCGAGAGAAAAAGTGAAGATCCAAAAAGGATTCAAACCTCTCGTCGTCTTCTTCTCCTTTCTTCGTATTCTTCTTCTTTCTTCGTCTTCTTCTTCTTTATTCGTATTTGAATTAACATATCAAAAACAAATCAAATACAGATCAAAAAAATGGGCCCAAAAACAGTTGACATCGTGATTCATCAAAACAGATCAAAACTAACATATTCAAATCAAAACATACCTAGTGATTCATCGTCTAGGAGTATTTCATCAACAAGAATCATTAACAACGGCGATTTAGTTTTGAATCTCAAACTGAAACTTAAACTTAAACTGAAATCTGTTTTGATTAGCGATTCAGTTAACGGTTCAATGGATGATGAATAGTTTTTGATCTCGAACCGATTTAGAAGATTTCTTGATTTTTAGGTTTTTTTTTTATCTCGGAACTTTGTTTTCGGTGAGTGAGATTTGTTTTCTCTCTCCTGGTAAATGAAATAATTGCTTCTGAACGAGAGAAAGGTAGGTGATGTTTATTATATACTCGAGGCTAATTTAGTCTTTTCGCTTTCATTAATTTTTTTTTTAATTCGGGGCCTGTTTTTAAAACTCTTTTAACTAGGGGCCTCATATTATGGGTTATACATGGGTGGGGCCTTAGCCTAATTTTCTCAAAAAATAAACGTATTCGGGTTTTAACTATTATGAAACGGACATTTATGACCATTTGTGTTCAAGTATCATGGCCCATTAATCTTTTAAAACTTAAACGGTTAAACCTATTAATGGCTATTAAATAAAATGAAAAGCCCAATAATGCCAGGCTAATTTTTGCCTTCCCACAAGTCTATTAAATGTTTAACACTTTCTGACCACGACGCTACAGATTATTTTACCCGTCGACCAAATACCCGGCACAAAACCTAATCTCCAAACTGACACAGTACCGGCCTAAACGTTTACTGCAAACCCTAAAATTATTGTGGCGGAAATTAAGATGTAGTTCATGTGCGGCCGAGTTTTGTTTAAGGAAAAGAGAGAAGAAAAAAATATTACATAATTAAGTTAGCCGCATCTTTGTTTTCCATTCGCAGTAACACATAAAACACCATCTAGTAACGTGATGCTGTGATGTTTCATTCACAAGCAACTAGACGATGAGATTATTGCATATTTTAAAAGACGATTTTGAGTTTTAAACACTAACTCTGATACCAACTATAATATTTAATTTTATAGATCACTAATCATAGGATCGTGAACTTCATGATAATCACACAATCAATATGCAAAAATGGTTTATGAAAAATACCTTATAGCGCTAATCTTTAGTATCTGATCGATCAATCTGGAGCAGCGGTAATACCTTGTGGAGGACTCATGGTATCTCTCTCTTCACCTTAGCAGTAATGAGTATCAATTCTTTTGGACACAATAAGTGATGAATATTGTTTCCCTTTTATAGGCAGAGAGATCATAAATAGGATACTAACTCCTTATCTAAACCATGGATTAGATATTTAAGTTCCTAGGATTTTAGTAGTAGTCTTTAGATCTCGACCGTCCATCAAGGAAGATCATAAATAGGATACTAACTCCTTATCTAAACCATGGATTAGATATTTAGCAATATCCTAAATATAACCAGATTTTCACATGGACCCAATAGAGATAATTATCATATAAGAAATTATCTTACAATCCAAACCAACATTTTCTTCCACTGTTGTTTGAAATCCAAATTATAACTTTTACATTGCTAAATCAAACTCAGACATCGATAGTTTACTATTTTACATTTGTATAAGCTTAACAAGTTTAATGATACGAGAGTTACCACTAAAAGTTTTTGTTACCAACTTATCATTATTTTTCTCCCACAAAAATAACGTTGGCAAGGTTTCAAGAGACGACTCTTGAAACTATATATATAACCCATCATGAGGAGGACTCAGAGGTTGTTACAAGACTTCAGAACCTGGGTCTCAAGAACAGATCCACCAAGACAACCCGTGGGGTGATAATTATGGGCCTCCACGCCCTCTTAAACTTGTTAGGGTTTTGTATCTAGAAAAATAACATATAAAAGGTGAGTTTGCCTAGCGATGCCTCCTTCCTCTCTAAACAGAAAGCTAGGCTCCATTTCTCTTTCTATCACAAAAATCTAGATCTGGTCTTCAAATTCTTCAATCTCATTCTTCTCTTGATAATGATTCTGCAAATTTCGGTTAAAAATCTTGGTTTTATATGAGAAATCTCATCCATAAATCATCCATCCTTGTTGACAAGCACAATGATTTTTCCTCTCAGATGAAAACTCTACAAGAAACTGGTGGGACAATATGTTGATATTCAGATTCAATGCCCTGGGGATCAGGTTCCTGTATGCCAGTAGTGTCATCTGGGATCAAATATTCGGATTCAGGTTGTTAATGGGAAAAGTGGTGCAAATATTTTTTTACATCACAGGTCACTTTTCACTAGTTTTTTGCCGTCTGCACTGTATAAAACCATGTCCGATTTATCATTATCTTATCACTTTAGATTCTTATTCATAATAGATGTGTTTTTCTCCAGCTAATATGTAAATCTGAACAAATCAATTTTGTGTTAAGATTATCTAAATTATTACTGTTTGTTTGTCCGAGGAAATCATTGCCCGAAATGATTTTTTTTTTTTTTTTGTTGGAATGTTACTTGTGAAAGATGACCGGAATATCTGGTTACAGTTGTTTGATTCAACTATGTTGCGATTTTAAGGGATCCATGTGGATGTGAAAGAAATTAAGATTTCATGCCGTTTGCTGTCGATCATTACTACTACTCATCGTAGCAAGAATGAGAAAATGGCATTAACCAAACCCGGAATTGCCTTCTTGAAATGCAATTTCTTGGCCCTACAGATTATTTTTTTCCGGAAAGAAAGTTTAATTTAGATGGAGTTAATAATTGAAACATGTAAGCTTTCAACTGTGTTGTAGTTACAATCTTGATTTCATCCTCTTTACTGCCAAGCATCTATTGCTATCCATTCAGCAAGAATGAGAGAGATGCATTAACCAAACGGGATATTTCCTTCTTGAAATGTGCTTGGTTGATAGATGACATTTCTAGGTTCCCGTGAACGAGGTATTCTAATCTGATGCAATTCCCGTTCATGTGTTTGTTTCCTTCATTTCGGCCCTAATATCTGCTGAATGAATAGGAATCATATTCATATTTCGAGTGATGCAAGGGCGAAGGCTTCACAGATAAGTAATAGTCGGACTTAGATAAGTGATTGGGCATTATTAATCTTGCCAAATTTTGTACTGATTTGTCTTTGTAATTAAAACCCCCCTTCAGCCCTTCTCTGTTTCTTCAACAGTAACATACCATTCCTCTTCCTCCAGTGTATTCTGTGAGGGAACTCTATGCTAAAAGCATAAGAAGTGGATTACAAACTAACCCTTCTTCGGTAATCTCTAATGTTGTTACACTCTGAATGAAGCATCCGGGATTAATGATGAAGAGTTAGACTCATTTCGTTTACAAGCAAGATTTCAGGACACCACCTTCCTCCTGGGCATCTAAGTTAGACTCATTTCCCACTCTCCAAGTACTGCAGTGTACTGCAATGAAGGTTATTCCAAAATGTAAAGATCCAGAAAAGTTCAGCTCACGGTGGTACAAAATCACTTAAATCGGTAGCTTAATCAAAGTAGAAGTATGATTATATTGTTGATAACCCTTACCCTGTTTAGGTTCAGCATCAGTACTGCACTTGTGGATTTTAATACTAGTCTGTATTGAAAATTTGAGAAATATGGATTTGGATTTTGGAACTTGAAATGATGTGTGGGACAGTGGGACGCTGGATGGTAAAGTGAGGTTGTTAATGTCTGGTACTATAATCAGGGATTTATAGCTATAGAGCACTTGATCTTGGGCCAAGGTTAGCTGGCAACAAAAGAATACACAAAAAAAAAAAAAAAAAAAAAAAAAAAAAAAAAAAGTGAGGTGCAGTGTGTTTATTGTGGTTGTGTAGATTGAGTTTGACTGTTAAAAAATCGTTTGGCATATGGTTTATACTAACTAGTGTTTTCTAATCCAATTCTATTGCAAGGCAGGATTAACAAGGTGTTGTAGTCATATAAGCATGAAAATATTCGTTGCGTTCGGTGTTAAGTGAGTCCATGGAATCATTCAGTTTTTCAGGTTCATAAAAGAGTTTAACTGATATTCTTGAATCTTGGTGTTTTAGTTCATACTTCATTATGGTTTCTCGTGATAACCCTTGGAGTTATGTTCAAAACAATGCTCACTCTGCCAGAGAGAAACGTCGGGTAATACTTTAGAAATTTACACAAGCCTCCACTACTTAAAAACTCAGCTTATAATTATCCGCGGTTCATCAAAAGTATGAGTTTAGTATTTACCACACCTTGTAAATTTAAATTAAAAAGAAGCAAATTAGCTAGTATTTGTTATTAGGAAGAATACATTTGTTAAGAGAGTCGATCAATGGGCTTATTGCGAAAAAGTCCAATAACGGTGCGCTCTTTGTATATCTGAAACATTTTTAAGTCCAGTCAAATTTTAATTTAGTTCTTCGATATCCTTAGACATCTTTTATATATATATTTTAATCGGTAAAGAATTTTAGTGTTGAGGAGTTTCAAACTCAGGTCACAGCTATCATTACCCAATGACTTTATAACCGTATTATAGTGATACTGATACTGGCCTGGCATCTTATCTATTTCTTTCTAGCTTCTCATTTCTATATGCTTATCGCGTTCTAAAATTGTAGAACATTGATAAATGGTGTTTGTGTTATTTCTTTTCCGTATTAAATTTTCTTTAAATAATTGAAATATCACAGGTTGTGCGTTGTTCAATCACAGTTGATAAATCCGACATTGTTTGTTGGATAGGACTTGATTGACACCCTGGACATTGGTCTTTGGTACCATCCGCGTTATAACAATCAGGTTCACGGATTTCTATCTGTTTGGTTTACTGATTGTGTTGAGAAAGAGATAAAGCTCTTTGATATCTTTCTTGATTGAGACTTATTAACTTGGTGCTCTCGGGATTATATTGAAGTTTAATCCATAGAGATTGACGAACGATATAGTTGGATGTGGTTGTTGTACCCCGCATTTCCAGTGAATATGAATATTAATCTCATGTAATTATGTTTTGAAATCTGCCAATCCAATTGTACACAACCGGTTCATCCGTTTACTCGCGAGCATCAAACCTACTAGGTACTGAACCTTGTTTATATAGATTACAAGTACATCTCTTTGTCAAACTATATGATGAATATTTTTTATGAATTGTTTAAACTAACAGTTGAGATTTTAACAACGGACTTCATAACCTGTGGGCTGGTTATGGGCCTCCACTCTTTCTCAAGCTCGTTAGGGTTTTTGATTTAGGAAAATGACGGACTATAAAATGACGACGCTGCAGCCTCTCTCTATATCTTAAAATCTAGATCTGCTCTCCAGATTCTTCACTATCCAAATTCTTTTGGCTAAATTTCTGTACCATAATGATTTTACAAATTAAGGTTATGAATGTAATACTTATTTTATACGGGATCTCTCACATACTCCACAAACAATTCATCCTCACTAGCATAATGATTTCTCCTCTCAAATGAAAACTCTCACCGAAGCACCTTGGTTGATAGATTGGTATTTAGATTGAATATAGTGCAGATGAGTGTCCTGGTGTCAATAATATGGCATAAGCTGATGAACCAAAGTCTGATGACATATTCAGATTCAGGTTGCTCATGGGAAAAGTCGTGCACAAAAAAATCTGAAATATATTATAGAGTACAAGTTTTTTTTTCACTAGTTTATGTTTTCATCTTCATGTAAGAAATAACCATGTCTGATTTATTATTACCACTGGAGATTGTTATACATAGTATATTCTTTATTTCTCATTCTAATATGTAAATCTGAACCAATCAATTTTTGTAGTTGAGTGTTAGATTTTCTAAATTTATATTTTCGATGAGAGGGTTAGCTTTTCTGTTTGTGTGTCTGAAAAATCATGGCCCCAATTATTGGAATTTATGCTCAAGTTGAATTCTTAAACGTGTAACAAGGATGATTGGAATACCTGACAGTCTTTTGATTACTATGCTGCGATTTCAAGCTGAGCCCTATGGAGGTGAAGGAATCAAAGAATCTAAGAATGAAAAGAAGGCATTAACCAAACCCGAAATTGCCTTCTTGGAGATGCAATTCCATTCATGTGCTTGGTGATGGCTTTTCTTGGTTACTAATATGAAATTGGTGGTTATTTTAGGGGCATAAACTTTCTATATCAGTATTAGATTTGTGGTTTTTAGTGCTTGTTAAGTATTGGAATTTTGCAAAAATTATGGAATTGGGCCCTGAAATGGAGGTGTATGTTTTGACTGTGAGGTGGGTTTAAGTGTAAAACATCTGATCATCATCTTTTCACAGAGAAAATTAGTTTTATGTTGTGGTTGAGAAGATATGAATTTCGAAATGTTTGATGGTATAACTGTTTTGTGTTTATGACGCGCTTATAGCTTAAGAATATTTTGATGAATTTTTGAACTAGAACTTAATAATGAGTTACACTGAATTGGCTTTAGCTCAACCATATATATTTGCAGATACATAAGCTCATAATACATTTATTAGAACAAGTACTAAATTTGAGTTAGACTTGAAGACTCACCCCATGGAACTTGAATCACTACCATTTGTTCATCATTACGGGAGAAAATGTTAGAAGTTCAAAATTAAATGCGTCCAATGTAATTTCAATACCTGGAGAGATTGGGGTATACCCAAACTAATTGGGGTATACCCAATAAGACAAAATCAGGTCATTATGAAGTAAAACCAAGCCACCCCTTAACCTATATTTTTGTAAATGGCTAAAATGCCCCCACAATGATTAACTCTAATTTAACTAAAATGATTAGATTAGTTAAATTAGTTAGATTAGTTAGTTGATTTAGTTATAAGTTGAGTTTTAGAAATCATTTAGAGAGAGAATTAGTATGAAGGAGTAGAGGAGATTTTGGGGGAAAAGTTAGGGTTTTTGTGAAATTTGTGATATGAGTGAGATGAGTGATTCTAATCCTGATTTTGAAGTGGGGAGTCTTCTAACTTTCCTCCTACATATGAGTACTTGTATGATGATCTACTGACCATGATCGAATGGATTACATGCATGACCCTCACTTTTATTTTCCTCAAACTCATGATGGGTATGGAAGTGATGAATGTATTGATCCAAACGAAGAATCCAATGACGAAGAAGAAGAAGAAATGGAGCCGCAAGTAATCAGGGTAGACAACCTACGTCGTGAAGATTGTGATTTTTCCATGCAATGTATCGATTTTGGTTTTTTTTTTTTTTCTGTTTGACAGTGGTCGGCAAGGTCGACGCTTGTCGATCATGCCGCCATAAAAGCCGGCTTGGTTCTACTTTTTGAATAACGTGCCGACTTTTCATGAGCAAGTACCACGCCGGCAATGTGAAAATTTGAACCTTGCGCTTTTATTTTTTGAAACACAGAGCCCTTACTTGAAAATGCGTACGCCAAAGATTGTAATGTTTTCATACCTTGCCGGCTTTTTCATGTCGGCAATGTTTATATTCTATTACCTTCCTGGTCTTTTCTAGCCTAAGATTGTTTTATATGTCGACCATGCCGATCAGTGGTAATACACATCAACTAAACTTTTGATGTTTTGTAGATTGTGGCATTGGTACCTATGGAGGATCAGCCTCAAGCTCTTAAAATTAGGGGTCCCGATACTTCCGAACATTATGCTAATGATTTGGAATGGAAGGAAAAAGACGACGCGGTCAATTGGATTGTTGAGAAAGCCAAAGAGAAGATGTGCGTTCTAGTGAAAAACACCCAACAAAGAGATACGCGGTTTGAAATGGTATGCGAGTGTTATGGTTTGCCGGAGGAAAGTCACAAGAGGAAGGGTTATGTGTATGATAAGAAGACGACTAGGGTGTACAAGACGAAGTCAAAGAAGTGTGGATGCCCATTCAAGATTATTTTTTTGGGAGGAACAAAGATACCGACAACGTGTGGAGAATGAGTAGAGTTGATGTTGGTTGGCATAGCCATAAAGATCCTGACACTCTTGTTGGGCATTGTCAAGTTGCCAAGTTGAAACCGCACGAGTTCCGAACAAGTAAGAACAAGTTGGGGAATTAAACCAAGTAAGCTCTTAAGTAAGTTCAAGAGGACGACCCGCATAACCTCTCTTCATTGTCTACAATTTATGCGGCCAAGGCAACTATTAAAAGAATTGAATGGGATGGAAGAAAGGTGATGGAAGAATCACAATGGTTAATACACAAATACAACTACACGGTGAGACACCATGAGTCATCGAAGGGAAGGTGGATCGTATTTTCTTGCGCATCCCGATATGATTCAATTGGCGCGTTGCTTTTACCAAGTTTTGTTCATGGATTGTACTTATAAGACGAATAGGTACAACATGCCTTTGTTGAACATTGTAGGACAAACCTCGGATAAGCAATCGTTCACGGTGGCATGGTGTTTTATGGATCGAGAGAAGGATGATAGTTATATTTGGGCATTGGAAACTTTGAAGCTTCTCTACCACGAAGACGAAACTCCGGGGGTTATAGTCACCGACAATGAGCAAGCAATAATGAACGCCGTGAGGATAGTCTTTCCCAATGCACAAAATTTCCTTTGCACTTGGCATATACAATGCAATCTTAGAAAGAATTGTAGAAGTCATATCCAAAAACCGAAATCAAAGAAAGGAACTAAACGTGAAAAAAGAGGAAGATGAACGTCTTAGCAAACTAACTAAAGAGGAGCGAGAGAAGGAGAAAGAGAAAGAAGACGAAGAATGGAAAGAAGGTGAGATTAAGTTTGGGTTATTCATGAAAGCGTGGGATAAGGTGGTTTGGTCGATGAGTGTGGGAAGATATGAGTTAAACTTGAAGGATTTCGAGGATGATTGGGGGACTAATTACCCCAAAGTAGTGGAATATTGCAAGAAACAATGGTTGAGTCCACACAAAGAGAGGTTTGTGTATGCTTATACTTACGACTATAAACATTTCAAACTTGAATCCACAAGTATGGTAGAGCAAGCGCATGGGAGACTAAAAGGTCTACTTTTCACGAGTCAAAATGGGATTGTGACGGTGCAACATGCTATCCATGAGTACACTAATAATGATATCAACAAGATAAAAAAGCAATTCCAAGAAAGTAGCTTCCTAAGTTGAGGGAGTTTAAGGAGGATAATTGGATGCTTGTTGGTATACATTGCAACGTATCGCATTGGGCAATACGTTTTATGATGAAACATCTCGCTTTGTTTAAGAAGTATAAAAAGTATGACGACCCGAGCACTCCTTGTAAGTGTAGGATAATGAAGGCTATCGGACTTCCATGTCGTCATATGCTTGGTAGGTATAAAACTCCCATTCCTCTTGATGATATCGATCCCTATTGGAAGCAATTATCTTTCAAACCGGCTCCAAGAGAAGATCCCGGTGAAGAGTTTGATGACATGGAACTTGGGAGAATAATCCTCGAAAAATACCCCAAGTTGAATAGGTTCGACAAACAAACTATGAAGCACAAGTTGATGCCGATAGTTTACCCTTTTATGGAAGAACTTGAAGAACCGGAGAAACAAGATCCTAATGGTAGACCAACTACCAAAAAGACGAGGGCGGAAGAAAGAGAACAAATCAAAGAGTTTTTGAGTACAAATTGCGATCAAGATCAATCCGAAGGAGAACAAATCAAAGAGTTTTTAAGTAGAAATAGTGATCAATCCAAAAGGGAAAACATTAAAGAGCATTTGAGTACAAAGTGCGATCCATCCCATTATGTTTATACCGAGGCGCAATACAAGGAGGAGCCCGCTAAAAAGAAGAGAGGTCGTCCAAGGAAGGATTCAACTACGCCAATCGGTCTCTAACTTGAATACAAATGGCACTCTACCTCTTGAGAGTCAAGCAAGCGTGGAATTTGTTGGAAAGAAAAGAGGTCGGCCAAAGAAGGATTTAACTACACCAACCGTCTCTAACTTGAATACAAATGGAACTCTACCTCTTGAGAGCCAAGCAAGCCAAGGAGATGTGGCGAAGAAAAAAGTCGTCCAAAGAAGGTAGTACAACCGGTGTTGCAAAAGTATCGTACTCAACTCCCTCCAATTATTCAAGATTTCGTGATTGGTACCGACGATGTTCCGAAAGATGGAAATTGTGGGTTTCACGTTATCTCGCAACAATTGGGACACCTAAGTGGAGCGGTTGAAGAGAATCTCACCCAATGCCAATACATTAGAAAGAAGATGGCCGCTCGACTAGAACACGACAAGGAGTTCCATATCTCAATGATTCTAGAAGGTTCCATGGAGGAGAAAGAAGCAACTTTCAAAGGTTTGCTAACTAGTGTTAAAGGCCTGGAGGGAAACGCACCGATCAAATGGGAGCATTGGTTGAGAATGCCGGAGTGTGGCCATCTATTGCGAGATACTTGGAATTGCGTGGTACATTTTTTTAGTGAGGGACTATCTATAGCATTTGCACCGAAACATGCGGTTTGCGTGGAGCAACTCAAGCATAGAAGAATTGTCATGGCTTTGGTGGATAAAAATCATTTTATTGGTCTACAACTCAATAAGGAATGTCCATTACCTCCTCTATGTAGGTTTAGTTTGTGGGAGAAGTTCACAAACAACAAGAGCAAGGAATGGATGAAAATTTATGAGGACAACATGGCCCTTTGGAATGTTATAGATGAGTCTCGGGAATGTCCCATAGATTTGACTAAAGGAGGTTCAATAGGATCTTTTTCCGGTACACAATTTCTTAGGAGAGGTAATTATCTTCATCTTACCGTCGCAACATGGATCTGTGCATGGTAGAAGGTTGATTTTAGCAACTTCATCTTCATACGGAGCTACACGCTCATCTATCCAATAGAAAAACCACAACAAGTGCATTTTGAAGCATACGGCTGATATACACCTCCTATTGCAACTTTTCTTATGAGAAATAAGAATCCCTTACAACCTTCAATAGTGCATTTGCTTCCTTCAAAGGGACAATCCCTTGCAAAATGACCACTTAGTGTACAAAGACTACAAATATTTGGTGGTGAAACTTCCATTCTTTATGCAAGGTTGAAGATGAAGTTGGGAATGCTTTTATAATAAAAACATACCTAATATCTTGATTTTGAAATTTCTAGCCGTTGAGCATTCAATGGGTTGTACTTTTGTACCTAAAAGGTGCAACTAACATTCAGGTCGGCAAGGTGTAGACTTCCTACCATGCCGGCCTAAAAGTACTTTGTCTAAAAGTGCATACAAAATAATAACTTCTAAAGCAACTAAAACTGAAAATTCAAATAAGTTTAACAAGTCTCACCACAATCTAAGAGTTCAAAACATAATGAAAGAGTTCAAACCACAATCTAAGTTTCTAAACCAAGTGAAACATAATAAAGTTTAAGAATTTCATGGATCCTTGTTGTTGTTGTTATCTTCCTCCCCATCACTAGCTTTTTCACCAAAGATCGCCTTTTGCTTTTCCCTTCCCCTTCACTGGGCCTATGTAGTCACCATCCTCATTGTAATAGGGGTTCACTCCAGAAAAGTCACATGCCCTGAAAAAGTTCTTGGATCAACCTCCTCTTCTTCCTCCTCGATGATGTGCATTCTTCATAGTTGAGGGATTGCTAGGACTGTTCATAAACCTTAGAAATTCTTCCTGATTTTCCTTACCCATCAAACATAACTTTCTAAACGGGCAATTCTCTTCGTTTCATCTTTTAGGTTCTTCTAAATTGGGATAAATTGTGTCCAAATATTCAAATAGCTCTTCGCATTGTTAACAAGACAAGGTAGTTCTTCTTTTGTTTCCTCTCGGGAACCTAAACAATGCACAAATAAGATATATGAAAACAAACAACACAACACCTGTTGACCTTCTACCCCGGTCTAAGCAAGCCCGATAAGTAAAACACTGCTGACTACATTAAAGCCGGAATGTTGTTAACCAACTACCCCGCGACTAATAAAACGCCTGAATGGTACTATCTATGAAAGATGCCGACTAATAAATTAGAAATTAAGGTTTCGATGCCTAACGTCGGCATGGTACAAGTGAAAAACAACGCCACCAAATACAACCCGGCATGGTTGGTTATTATACCTACCGGCCTACAGTTATTGTCAAACAGGCGCCATGGCTCTGATGAAAAGTCGGATGTTATTCATCCCGAGACCATGCTTAGCTCTTTCAAAATACCAATGGCCGGCATGTTGTTCAAGTATCGACCTTGCCGACCAACAAATCTGAAAATCATAATTTTCGATTTCTAACCTAATCTAACAATCATATACAACAAAACAATAATGGGTTTGAGTTTATAAATCACTTACAATCTTCTTTTCGACTTTATAGGTTTCTTTTCAGCATCTTCAAGGATTGCATTCTTGGGTTTACTCGTTCCAACCTTTCCCTTACCTTTTCCCTCTGATTTGGATCTTTTCATGTTACCAGTTGAATCACTCTTGCTGCTGGATCGTTTAGAATCAACCATTTTTTGTAGAAAATCAAAATTGAAAATTTTGGTAGATTTTAGGTTTTTGGAATGAAAGAGAAGAGGAGAGGGTTTAGAGAAGAAGGATTAGAGGAAGATTAATCGATTTTGGTTTTTAAGTTTAGAGTTTAGTTTTAGGTTGATTAGTGTAGGGGTATTAAAGTAACTTTACCACGTTTTGGCCTCCCCTTAGTAAGGTCACATGTCCACTTAAAATTGGGTATACCCCAATTAGTTTGAGTATACCCCAATCTCGCCAGGTTTCAATATGTTCATCGGTCTTCAAGAATCCTAACTACTTCTTGCCTCCAATGCATAAACAGCATATTCTTCCACATGATCGATGGCAATAAGAATTTTACAATTTCACATTCGATGTCAATTGGATATATGGTAAAATTTACAAGCGTAGAAAATGCGAAAGTAAATCTGTTTTTCCTGGTTTCAGGAAATCACCCTCCTCCTTGGCTGTTGAATACACCCAGTACTCTAGTGTACTCTTAACAAAGGTATCCCAATGTAAAAATTCAGAAAAGTTAAACTTACAGTAGTATGTTGTTGATTACCTTGTTTAGGTTGAGTATTAGTCTAGCTTTTAGAGCTTGTTTGTACTGGAAATTGGAGAAATTTTGGATTTGGATTTTGGAACTTGAAATGAGGTGTGGGAGACTGGAAGGCAAAGATGGGCTAGTTAATGTTTAGTAGTATAAGGGTTAGTGATACAGTAATATGGGCAGTTATGATACTCTTTGACAGAGTACATTAGTGTTCCAAGAGCTTAAGGCCCTAACTTTGGTGAACATTAGTATAATTTGGTTTGACATTATTGTATTGAAATTGGATTTCGTATTTTGATGTTTAAGTGCTTGTTGCCTTGTTGGTGTTGTAATTCTCGAACCTTGCTTGGATAGATTATTACACTCAATTGCAAAGTTAGGATCAAATAAGGGGTTGTGTACTTTTAGTAGGGTGGGATACACTAAGTTTCAAACCAATTATCATGATCTTATACCACACACAATAGGTTAATGTCATACAAACGAAAGTTAGGAAACACCCAATATTTTGATGAATTTTTAAACGAGAACTTAATAATGACTTACACTGAATTGGCTTTAGCTCAACGAAATATACTTGTTCATACATAAACCCATAATATAGATTCAGAACAAGCACTAAATTCGAGTTAGACTTAAGACTCACGACATGGAACTTGAATCACTACCATTTGTTCATCATTACGGGAGAAAATGTTAAATGCGTCCAAAGTAATTTCAATATGTTCATCGGTATCCAAGAATCCTAACTACTTCTTGGCCTCCATTATGGGATTTGGGTTTTAAGTCGAGTTTTAGAGAAGAAGAAATAAGTGATGTTGCTGCCTTCATAGAAACAATTGGGGATCCGGGAAATTTAGGAATAGAAGAGGATACAAGGTCATGGATTGGAGGAACCAATGGAGACTTCTCAGTATCTTCATGTTACGAAATGATCAATGGACAGCTACAACAACAAGGGCAAGTTCAAGAAAGACAAAGAAAAATGCCGTCAAAGTATGTTTGGAATTCAGCCGTCCCACCAAAAGTTTCATTCCTAGTTTGGGCTGCGGAAATGAATGGATTTCCAGCTGTTGATTGTCTGCGTCGAAGAGGTATGCCAATTACTAATATCAATTGTTCTTTGTGTCATAAAGAACCCGAAACAATATCGCATATCTTTATTCATTGTGACTTTGCAAAGAAGTTGTGGGAGCATTTCCTAAACTTACTGGAGTCAAGATGGAAGCCACCAGATTCTTGTATGGACCTTCTTGTCTCATGGCAGAGGAAACTAAAATATGACCCTATCGAGTTTCTCAAATTCTGTTTGCCTTTTGCTTTATGGCAGCAAATTTGGGAGGAAAGGAATGAAAGGGTCTTCCGAAACAAAGAAAAAACGATAGAAAGAATTATTACTCAAGTGAAAGCTTGTTTATTTTCTTGGGCTAGTGTTCATGAACCTTTTAAACGTTTTAAGTTTGCAGACTTCATCCACGACTGGGGGATTTTTAAGAACACCATGGGTAATCAACTTGTAATAGGGGAAAGGACTCGGTAATCCATTGTTGTACTTCAATTACTTGCTCTACTTCCATTATTTGATTTCAGCTGTGTATGTGCTGTAGATCTTTTATGTATCTCTCAAGTGCTTTCTCACCACTTTTTTATTGAATGAATTTTGCTTTTTCCAAAAAAAAAAAAAAAAATAAACAGCATATGGCCAAATTTACAAGCGTAGAAAATGCGAAAGTAAATCTTCCTGGTTTTAGGAAATCACCCTTCTCCTTGGCTGTTGAATCCAGTACTCTAGTGTACTCTTAACAAAGTTATACCAAAATGTAAAAATTCAGAAAAATTAAACTCAGGGTAGTTAATGAGGAGGAAATTGGAGAAATTTTGTTACTGTGAGTATTAGTATAGCTTTTAGAGCTTGTTTGTACTGGAAATTGGAGAAAGTTTGGATTTGGATTTTGGAACTTGAAATGAGGAGTGGGAGACTACAAGGCAAAATGGGGTAGTTAATGCTTAGTAGTATAAGGGTTAGTGATACAGTAATGCGCAGTTTTAATACTCTTTGACAGAGCACATTAGCGTTCCAAGAGAGATCAAGGCCCTAACTTAGGTGAACATTAGTATAATTTGGTTTGACATTAATTATATTGTATTGAAAGGGATTTCGTATTTTATTGTTTAAGTGCTTGTTGCCTTGTTATTGTACTTGCATATATACTCTATCTATATTTTGCATGTTGTAATTCTGGAACCTGGTTTATATAGATTCCATTACCCTCTATTTCAGTGTTAAGATCAAATAAGGGGTTGTATACTTTTACACTACACCATATCCAGGATTTAGCAACGCTTCAATTTAGGAGGTGTGCAACAGATATAGACGTTGCACTCTGAGCAACTCTATATAAGTTGCACACCAGGAAATACGTTGCACTAAATATTAATTATTAGGAAAAGTGAAAAAAAAAAAAAAAAACATTACGCACTTGCCTTTATTAAACAAGTTTGAGGTCTAAATTGTCTTTCTAATTCATATTATCTCCCTTTTATTTTAGTTTTTCTTATTTTCTTTTTATTCTCTTCTCCCTTCATCGAGTTCTCCTCCTCCTAATTTGTTCTTCTCTCCTGACCCTAAGCAGAAATCTTCAAATCAAATTCAAGTTTTTCATAAATCAAAACCGATTTCCTATCTCATGAATCAAAACTAATATGGAAATGAAACCCAATATTTCAATTACTCAAACCCTAAAAATATTTTTCTTTTTTAAAGTCAATGATTATGTAAGGTGTGCTTCATTCTCAACGATTAACATCATTTCCAGTTTATTCCGTATCTTTCTCACTTAATACTTTTTTGATTTCAACTCTCCTGTAAGAAAATCTACTGAAGAATTAGGGTTTCTGAAGAACTGAAATGGATTATGTAAGGAGTTTTTTGTCTGAAGGGGTTTGGTGGATGATGTAAGGAGAATGAAGAGTTGATGTCGTTTCCAGTGAGATGTGATCGAGACGGAGAAAGTGATGATGGTTGTCTGGAAGTGGTGGTTCCATTGAATTCATGGGTTTTGGTGGAGAAATCAGGTTTAGGTCATCGATTCAAGAAAGAAAAAATGGGGTTTGATTATTTAAGAGGGAGTTGCTATTGGTTCGTGAAATGGAAGAGGAGATGTCCATGGGGTGTTGGATCTGTCAAAATCTGGTTAGAGAAATCAATAAAAAAGAATAGTCTGAGATGGAATTGGAGTTGTGGGTTTGTTAGTTTGAATTGATGTTGTTGTTGAGGAAATAACATATGGGTTTTGGAGTTGGATCTGAAATTGAGTTGAGAATGAAAGATGATGAAGAACTGAAGTTGAGTTTGGAAATTGTGTATGAAAACTTACTGGAGGAGCGAGAGATGCATCAGTTATAGCTTTGAAGAAAATTCCAATAGCAAGAAAGGAAAAATATGAAGGAATTCCCTACATGAGGTTTGTTTCAACTATCTCTGGATCTGTCACACAATTAGGAAGTAAAAACAACAATGAGGATAAATAAAGTACCAACAACAATGAGGATAAATAAAGTACCATGAAATGTGGTGTGCACCCTTCTAGAAAGTCCGCTTGAGTTAAGAAGCTCATATAAAGAAGTTAAGGTTAGTGATTTTATAACCTTTAAGGTCATATACCATTCTCCGGACTGATGCAATATTAGTTTAAATTTAAGTCAACTTCATGGTGAATTTGAATGGTGAATTATTTTGATTGGTAAATTCTATTGGATAACCATTAATCATATATAGTTCCAATTTTATTTTGCAGGTGTGGTAATTTTAGCAGCAAATAAAATGCTAAAGATGCCATCTAGAGCACCAACAACAACCCATTTGGTTCGCAGGCTTTTGCAATTGTCAAGTAATCATCTTATCCCACTTTTATATAAGCAGCAATTGTATATCCCACTTTTATATAAGCTGCAATTGTATATCATTCACGAAGGCCGTTTGTAGAGGGGGTCACTAGCCGTTTTGAAGGCCTTAAAAAAAAAAAAAAAAAAAAAAAAAAAGTCTTATCTAGACTAAGGCTAAGTCCTATGGGCTAGATTGAACTGCTAGATTGGCCAAAAAGTGTTGCAAATCAAGAAAAAAGTGTGGGAAAAAAGTTAACACTACTTTTGTCTACTTCTCTCTCCTAGCAAGTACTCGCAGTTCAACTAGCAGCGAGATTGAAACGCTGAATGATTCAGCGTCCAAAAAGTGGTCCAAACGCTAAACAGTTCAGCGTTTTGCGAATATTCCATGGCATCAACGCTGAACTGTTCAGCGCTTCCCTGGACGTTGTTCCATTCAGCGTTAGAGGTATATTACTTCTACCAATTAAGCGTTTTCTGGGCACTGTACGGTTCAGCGTTCACCTGGACGCTGCACTGTTCAGTGTTCGACGATGTATTGTTCAGCTTTCTGCTGCTAGATTCGCCATCCCATAGGACTTAGGAGGTTGCCCAGGCTGACGTGGATGGTCAATCTTGCAGCTAGATATCTAGCCCATATGACTTAGCCTAATACCCTTCGGGTCGTTATTCGTCAACATCATCCACATCGCCGTTATCGTATCTGAATGAGTATGGAACCACACAGTACCGATACCAAACCATGATACCCATCCCAACGTGAGGACTTCAGAACCTGGGTCTCTTGAACAGATCCACCAAGACAACCCGGGTGACGATAATTATCGGCCTCCAAGCACTCTCAAGCTAGTTAGGGTTTTGTATCTACATATAAAAGGGTTAGTTTGCCTACCAGTGCCTCCATCCTCTCTAAACATAAAGCTTCAGTCTCCATTTTCTCTTTCTATCTCCAAATCTAGATCTGGTCTACAAATTCTTCACTATCCAATCTCATTCTACATAAATTCTATGTATAATGATTCTGCAAAAATCTTGGTTTTATATGGGAACTCTCATGTCCTCCACAAATCATCCATCCTTATTGACAAGTATAATGATTTCTCCTCTCAAATGAAAAATCTTTGTTCTGACCTGGAGCATTTAGCGTTGGATCTGGAAATTATCGAAGAATACGATTGGATCTGTATAACCTTTAAAACAAGCAATGGGAAAGTGGTGCACAAGGCATGTCTCCTTTGCAGCAAGTTTTAAAGTAGTAAATTTTTAAGGATGTACCATTGTTGTTGAATCAATTTTTCTTAGTTTTTATGCTTCTGTAAGCAAACAATATTTTTAGTTCTTGTTTTTTTATTTTATTTATTCTTGTGTTCATGTGAGAATTGCCTTTTCAATTCGTGCGACTGAAAAGGCAAAGTGGATGCTTAAATTTAGATGGAATTATTATTTGGGAGAAGGATGACGCCGATATTTGTTTCAATTTTGTTGCGATTTTAAGTTGAGCCATATGGATGTGAAACTACTATTCATCCTGCAAAGAATAAGTCATTAACCAAACCGAAATATTCTTTTTGTAAATCCAATCTCATTCATTTGCTTGGCTAATAGATGGCTTTCTTGGTTAGTTGTATCTATTTTGGCAGCATATATTTTCACTTCTAGTATCACACTCGTGATTTTTAGTGCTTGTTTGTAAATTTTCAAAATTATGGAATTGGGACCTGGAATGGGAGTGTAGCATTGACATCTGATCATCATTGACATAGGAAATTAGTGTTATGCTGTGGTCGAGAACATAATATTTTAAAAATATACCGATATGTGTTTATAACGTCTTTATAGAAGTAGAAATTTTTGATGTATTTTTATAAAACTTGCCCAAGTTTTTTGGGTTTCAATGAATTAGCTCAAAACTCAACCAAATACTTGCACATTCATAAAGATTACCGGATTCATAATAAAGATTAGAATAAGTACTCAATTTGAGTTGGATTTGAATGCTATACCTTCTCCATCAATTTGATAAATTCTAGGTTGCTCAAATGCAAACATCCTAATTTATCCGGTTCCTTTCACGCAGATTTCGATTGGATCTATGTTGATGCATAGGGACTGAATTGCAACACCAGTGTCGAGCATGTTTACTAGTCCTATAGTCACAAAACAGACCATTTTCTTCTGTAGAATCATTGCAGGAGAAAATGTTAGAAGTTCAAAATTAAATGGACGCAAATGTAATTCCATTATGTTCATTGGTCTTCAAGAACCCAAACTTCTTGGCCTCGAATGCATAAACAACAACAAATTCTTCAACAAAAATGTATAATTCAGAAAAGTTCCCACTCCATAATTTCTACCAAAAAACACCATTAAGAAGGAGATGAAGATGATTTGTCAAATTTGTGTTGTAAGAGATGAGATCGAAGCAAATTAAGCACAAAGTTGTGATGATTTTACCTTTGAAAACATAATTCGAGTCTCTGATTTTAGCAACAGCAGAAGGTGATGAAGAGATTTGATGAAGGTGGTGAAGATGATGAAGAGACAACGATGTGGTGGTGGTATATAGTGGTGAAGAAATAATGGTGGTGGTGGTGAAGAAATCACTGGAAAGGATCGATTACAATTTCTGAGTCTGATACCATAGTGACAATCGTATGTCTACATTGATGAAGGGTTTGATACTGATTAGAAAGATTAATTGTCTGTTACAATGGACCTGAGCATATATACTCGACTCACTTCTTCTCTTACACAGCACTCGTGCACATGGCACGCTCTCATAGCATATATACTCGACTCACTTCTTCTCTTACACAGCACTCCGTCACATACACATGCTATTATTCCCCATCACAGTATCAGAGAGTTCAAAATCAACAAAATTGATTGCTAAACCAAAAGTAGTTGTTTGGTTGTATTATTGATTACCTTGTTTAGGTCCCATATTTTGATCATAGTTTTACCCTTTTTTTTTTTCTTGATTAAGAAGAAAATTTTATTAGAAGAGGCAAGAATGTACAAGTAGCTATCATGTAAGCGTAAAATTCAGAAAAGTAGCTACTTGAAGCGTATCATATTTGGATCTAGTTTTTTTTCCTTTTTTCTTCTGTTTAGTTTTACCATCAAAGTGGTGGATATTCAAAGGGACATCCCTAGTTTGAAGCGTATAATGCTCACAGACTCCGATTACATCACTAAGACACTAACCATGATACTCACCCCTAGACGAGGAGGACCAGGAGGTCCCTCGGTCAATGGCCAGTTGCCCACAAGTTGTTATTGTTACCAGAACCTGGGTCTCCAAAGCAGATCCCCAAGACGACCCATGGGCTCATAACAGGCCCATATGCCCTCCCAAGCTCGTTAAATATGTATAAATAGGGTTTTCGGATTCAGAAATAGGCCCATATCCCCATATGCTCATAATAGGGTTTTTTGGATTCAGAAATAGACGCCTTTGATACCTAACAAACTGCACATTGAGACTAGCCCATCGGACAACATTGGCTTGTAAAATTCCGGGTTGTCCTTTAGCTTCATCAACAACCTTTGCCGGACATAAGTGATTTGATTATCATTATACAGCCTTCGCACCTTCGTTGAAAGGCCCTAGTTGTTGTACGACAACGTGGAATCCGCACTACCATCCGGAGGGACGTCATCGGTGGATATGACGTACTTTCTAATGTATGGAGGTAGCTCTTCCAAGTACCTTCTATCAACAAAAGTTGATGTATCATCAATTGGTCGACTTCTTTCTTGGATGCGGCATATTGGAGCCTTAAGCTTCACGTCTCGTTGAATTGGTTGGCTAGGTTCCGATGGACTAGGTGGGGTTGGTTGCGGCGTAACATCGGTCCTTTTTCTTCATATCCCGTTCACTTGTTTCGCCCTTTTCTACAATATTCCTAGACCTTTTCTTAGAATCTTCTTGATACTTCGCCGCGGTATGCTCATGCCCACAAGGGTCTCTCGTAAAAAGGATCATTTCACTTTTCCTCTTAGCCAACACCTTTGCATATTCTCTTACTTGTTTTTTTGTTTCTTTGGTGATTGGCCTACCTTTGCCCTTGCCTTTTTTTCGGTTCGTGCACATTCTCCGAAGTGTGTGGATAAACGATTGGCCGCATGTCATCCCAAAAGATTTGATTTTCGAGTTTGTTCATGTTACGGTACATCTCGATAACGATTCTTCGCATCTCATTGTCACCAAACTCTTCTCCGACATCGCCCTTTGGAGGAGGGAAAAAACCTAATTGTTGCCAATATGGATCTATATCGCTTAGAGGGATTATGCCATGTTCATGCTTAACTATCATATGGCGACAAGAGAGTCCCATAGACTTCATCATGTTGCAAACACACACGTCGTCCGGCTTGGTTCCCCATATGTCAATCAAATTCACCTCTACCATTAACCTCTTAATGTAAGCACGTGAAACATTATAATGGAGTCCCTTGAACAACCGAAGGTCCGCCATATTCTTGATGTTACCACCTTTGTCTACAATCTTTTTGTACTTCATGATGCGGATTTTTTGAAACTTCTCTTTAATTCTATCAATCTCGCGGTTGAAGTAATTCTCCATTGCGTTAAACACAATCACAAATTATCGACACATCCAAAAAGATTTTTCTTCAACCGGTGGTGAGCCGATTCTACCAGACTTGTCGCTTGATTCCCAAAGTGTTAATGGTGGTTGGTAAATGCATAAACGAAGCGCTCTTTGTGTGGTTCCAACCATTGATTAACCATATACGTTACAATATCCTCGGGATATTCGTGTTCTAGACCAATGTTCGATAAATGCGGCAAGATTTAGATTATACTCTTCTTCGGTGTGAGACCAGGTCAATGACTCCCATTCACCAGAGAAAGCAACCCATTTAGCGTGATTTATAGTGTATTGTATATCGAATTCCTCTTTTGCATCCGCTTGTTCATCTTCCGGTAGCTTACTAATCTCTTCAAATGCTTTCCTCTTTGGTGGACAAATTTGAGGCATCACATTAAACCATATATGAAACGTACAAAGCATATTATGTGCTAATGGGAAGACTCTCTCTATTGCGTTCATTAATGCTACATCGTTGTCCATCACTATAACCATGGGATATCATCATCTCGGTATATGGCCTTCACTTGTTGTAGCGCCCAAGTGTAACTTTGTTCTTGCTCATCTTCTAGAAAACAAAAAGCAACAATGCTTGGTGACTTCGTCGAGGTACGACCAACAATATTCAACAATGGCATCTCGTATTTGTTAGTCTTGTGAGTGCAATCCATTATAAGAACTTGATTGAAGGATTGAGACAATTGAACACTCTTCGGATGCACAATGAAGAGATGCGTTATTTCATCTTCCGGACCTACCTTCTTCTGAACCGCGTAGCCTTTATCTTGAGCGCAAAAAAACAATTGTTGCATCACTTTTTTATCATTTCATTCATTCCTTTTAATTGTCTCGATTGCATTGTAAATGGTGGAAAAAGATGATACGTTATCCTTGTTATCATCCTTTAGTAAGCGAAGCATGTTAAGTGGTGAAATACCCATTCTCCTAAATTTAGCTATTTTCTCCATTTGTTGAGGAGTGATCCTTGCGGCCATTGCATGTCCTTCAAGATCATCCAGACGAGGGTGGTTATGATGACCTGCCACCTTATCCATAGATAAAACCCATCCATTTTTTTTTTTTTTGCACTTACTAAATACTAGCTTGAACAGACATTTAATTTTCTTTTGAGCACGCCCGTGTTCTTCCTTGTCGTTTTTCCTTTATACACATAACCCTTCCTCTTGTGACTAACATCGGGATCTCCACTTCTCTCACAAACCATTTCAAAAAGAGTTTGGCTTTCTTTTCCATTCAAAACTAATACGCACATGGCTTTCTTGGCATGGTCTCTAGCCCAATTATTCGCATCAATAGGTTTATCAAAAACCAAATCATTGACATAGTGATTAGATGTACCTTCAAACAAAGATGCCAACCTAGAAGGTTGATTATCCATTGGTATAGGTTGACATTCAATCTACAAGAAATGGAACAACATCAATTGCAATCAGAAACAAGTTCGGTTACATGAACATTTTATCGGGATAACCGAACTCAGAGTTCGGTTTGTCAAGCAAGTTGACAACTAACCGAACTTTATGTATACTAAATCAAAATTTTATTGTACGTAAGTTCGGTTAGATAGTGGGTTGCTATGAAGTTTGCGAACCAACCGAACTTTATACACTAATGTGAAATATTATTTTACATAAGTTAGGTTAGCTATTGTTGCAAACTAACCGAACTTATGGACCCTAAAGTTCGGTTACATGATAATTTTATAGGGAAAACCGAACTCAGAGTTTGGTTTGTCAAGCAAGTTGACAACTAACCGAACTTTATGTATACTAAATCAAAATTTTATTGTACGTAAGTTCGGTTAGATAGTGGGTTGGTATGAAGTTTGCGAACCAACCGAACTTTATAAACTAATGTGAAATCTTATTTTACATAAGTTCGGTTAGCTATTGGTTGCAAACTAACCGAACTTATAGACCTAAAGTTCGGTTACATTTCGCCAAAACCGAACATAACACTGTAATCCTATTTACAGAGTTCAGTAACATGTCCGTTAACCGAACTTCAAAAAACCTCCATTATTGGAGAGTTCGGTAACCTGCGTGTTTAGAAAAAGTAAGAACTACACTTTCAGATGAGTTCGGTTACATGTTCTTCACACAAGGTAACCGAACAAGCCCAAATCTACTTCACAAATTCACATTTTTTGGAAAATTTGGACCAATTCAACCAACATTATCTAAGTTCAGAGAATACCCGGTACCCAAATAGTCTTCCTCCTGGTTAAGCTTGGTAAAATCCATCCATTTTCATCTTGAGATTGGCTTTGGGGAAGAATACATTCACCATCTAAGAAATAATTCATCACTTGAATAGTCTAGCTTAGTGAACTCAATTATTTTTTTTTCCATGTTTTTGTTCATCATCTTCTCTAACTTTTCTCTCTCAATAATTCTACTTCTTTTTTAAAAAATCAGATTTTTTAATCTCAAATCTTTATTCAAAATCATTTCACTAATCACACTAACTAATATTAACACTAACTAATCATTAACCAAAAATAATTAGAGGGTAATTTAGGTATTATCATAAATATCTAGATAAGGGGTGATCTAGAATTACTTATAACATCTTACCCAAAATAAAAGAATGGCCCCCCCATAAAAAGGCTGGTCCCCAAAAAACGGTTCCTTTCCATAAATAGGGTTTTTGGATTCAGAAATAGGCCCATAACAGGCCATATCCCCATATGCTCATAATAGGGTTTTTGGATTCAGAAAAATGATGTATAAATATGTGAGGTATACGACGAGTGTTCCCCAAAGAGAACGCTGCAGTCTTCATTTTTCTCTCTGTATCGAAATCGGTCTTCAATTCTTCACTATCCAGACTCAATCTACTGAAATTCTCTTTTTATATAATGATTTTACAAATTAAGTTTATAATTGAATTAATTTTATATATATAGGAAGTCATAGAGGTGTAAATTGGGCTGTGCCAGCACGAGCACAAACCACCAAAGACGCTAAAAATTTGAGCACAAACAAAGACAAAGACGTGACTTAGCCCGTACGGGTAAAGACGTTAGTTAAATGGGACGTCCACGGGTTTGACTAATTGGCACAAGAGCACAAAGATGCAGACGCTGCGGACGGATAAGCACGTGCCCAGCCCAACACAGCACGTTAAGAAAGCACGTTATAACATGTACAAATACACCATATAACAAGGCATAATACATCACATTTTTTGTGTATTTCACAAAAGAGTCACTATTCTAACTAGTTTTTAACATTTTATGTTGGCTTATTTATAACAACACATATAATACCTTAATATTTGGAAAATATATTTCAATATCGTTGTTATAATGTCGTCAACTATATTTAACTAGAACATTAATTTACATGACAATAATCCAATTTTATATTTGATGGGCTATTTCTTTTTATTGAATAAACTTGTTAATTTTAATTGAAATAATTTCAAATGATGTGTTGTCTAATTAAATTCTTGTGATAATGTCCGACTTAATGTATACATTAAGTGATTTCAAAAATTTTATTGCACATGTGCCAGCACGGCACAGAACGGCACGTTTATTCGTGTATTGTGTATGGGATGTGCGTTTCCTAGCTTTTGACTAAAAGCACAAAGACGACACAAAGACGTTTAAATCGTTGGCACAAAGACAAAGACGCACATGGCACGTGAAACACGCGACTTCGTGTGCCGGGCTGTGCCGGGCCGGCACGTTTTACACCTCTAGGAAGTCACATGTACTCTACAAACTATCTATCCTTGTTGACAAACATAATAATTTCTCCTCTCAAATTGAAACTATATCCTGAAACAGGGGTCCAATACACTCAATAACATGTGGATCAGGAGCGTGGGTGTCAATAATGTGACAGAAACATTCAGACGGATGCTAGTGCACATGGGAGAAGTGGTAAACAAAAAAAATCTGAATCTGAAGTATATTATACCTGGGGTCTTTAGGGGCAACCCCGAAAGAATTAGGGGCGACACAAAACGACAAAAATTGTCATAATCGGTAGGTTATTTCACAATCGGTAGGTTATTTTCGGGACGTTTTTTTTAATCCCAAACTACCTTCTTTACAATCGGTAGATAACTATACAATCGGTAGTTAATCAACAATCGGAGTAAATTTAGTTTGTATAACTTCCGAATATAAAAAGTATCCCCAAAATAAAATCCTCTATCTTTTGAATTTGACTATCCTATAATCGGTAGTAAATAAAGTTATCTTGACTCCCGATTAAAAAAGTAGACCTTTATAAATATCCTACCATAATCGGTAGGGAATTTAGGTTATTTAACTTCCGAATATAGAGTAGCCCCAAAATGAGATTTTGCGAAAATCCTTTTTTTTGGAATTTTGGTTGAGCCTATAATCGGTAAGAAAGGAAGAGTTATCATGACTCTGCTAGGGGGCGCTGCCCTAGACCCCGCGACCCGACCTCGTCGGAGTCAACACTGTGAGGGGCTACGCCCCTGATCCCCCTGCACCTGTATAGCCTACCGCCATTGTATTCATACCACGTCCATGCCCGCTCGAGCTTTTTCAACTGCATTGGTTGAGCCTATAATCGGTAGTAAATGAAGGTATCCTGACTTCCGAATATAGAGTTGCCCCAAAATGAGATTTTGCAAAAATCCTCTATTTTTCTAATTTGGTTGAGCCTATATACGGTAGTCAAAATAGTTTATATAACTACCGAATATAGAGTTCCCCAAAAATGAGATTTT
Organism: Papaver armeniacum; assembly: GCA_023531295.1. NCBI lineage: Eukaryota > Viridiplantae > Streptophyta > Magnoliopsida > Ranunculales > Papaveraceae > Papaver > Papaver armeniacum. Next base: position 1,112 of record JAJJWW010001123.1, on the reverse strand, counting down.
GCAATCGGTAACTAAAAAAAACCTAAACTACCGATTATGAAGGGGTATACAAGTATTTTTAACCTATTTTGTCTTTTGTGTCGCCCCTAATTCTTTCGGGGTTGCCCCTAAAGACGCCAGGATATTATAGGCTACATGCCACTTTTCTCTAGTTTTTTTCCCTCTTCATGTAAGAAATAACCATGTCTGAGATTGTTATACATAACAGATGCTTTTTTTTTCTAGACTATACAGAATAATCACCAATTTGCATACTAATATTCTGTATTAGTATTACACTTATTAGTATTGGAATTTTGCAAAAATTAGGGAATTGGACCTTGAAATGGGGTCTATGGATTGACCGGTGGTATTCACACATTTGATCATCATCTTTTTACAGAGGAAATTAGTAGTATGCTGTAGTTGAGAAGATAATAATTTCAAGATTTTTGATGTTATTACTGATTTGTGTTTAGGAGCTGATGAATATTTTGATGAAACTTTTATACTAGAACTTGCACAATATAATGAGTTACAATAAATTGGCTTTAGCTCAACCAAATTTACGTGCACATACATATACAGATAAGAACAAGTACTCAATTAGAGCTAGATTAGAAGTCGCAACCGTTTGTTCATCATCACATTTGATGTATTCTCAGAATTAGTATTAAACTTGACAACTTGTGCTATTTAGACAACTTGTGCTATTTAGTGTTCTGTTGTTGTTCAGAAAGATTTTTGATGTTGTACTGTTTTGTGTTATAGCTGGATGAAATTTTTAAACTAGTACTTGCACTTCCATAGAGACTACAAAATTCATAATACTTATCAAAATAAGTACTCCATTAGAGTTGAATCACAACCTTTTGTTCATCATCATATTTTAATCCTCCCTTTACTACGTCTGGCTTACTAGTTCCCACGCCTCTAGTTTCAAAGTCTACCTCCAAGATCAAGCTCGTCAGGTTTTTGATGAAGTAGAACAACGAGACTGTTTCCATTGACCTCAACAATGGAGCTGTTGTTCACGGCACAATCATCGGGGCAGATATCAGTATGAAAACTGACGCTACAGGATAAAAATCCAGTGACATTGGATCACTTGACTTGGGCGTGAGGGGTGACAA
>JAJJWW010001122.1:0-28931 GCA_023531295.1 Papaver armeniacum | reverse complement strand
CCTAGATGTAAATTGAAAAAAAGAAACTATTATGCATTCTTTAGTTTCATGTTCTCATCTAAACAATACTTGGTCACAATTAAATTTATCAAATCTTCAATTCCAAAATCTTACCTTTGATGATTGGGTGAGATATTGGGTTTAATTGAATCCCTAAGATGACTCAAATAGAATTGAATTGTTTCCAATGATTGCTAGCATGATTTGGTCAATACGGACTAGCGAGAAATGAAATTGTTCACCATGGGAAAATTGAAGAACCGAGTTCAATTTTGGCAAGAGCAAAAACAATGCTTCCGTGCGGAGAAACCAACCATATCTCTTGAAAATCTCTTCCATAAGTGCTGCATCAAATCAATCTTCACGGAATCCTCCTCATGGTGATTGGATAAAGATAAACTATGGATTTCAAGGCTTGGAATTTTTATTCAACAAATGGGGGAATGATTATATTCGAAATGCTGGCGTGATTTTAATAGCGACTACTTTACATTCCTTGTTTTTAACGAGAAGAAGCGGGTGAGCTATAAGAGAAGCTGCGAGACGGCATGGGCTAGAAAGGACAACAAATTGAGATTGAAAGTGACGTAAAGGCATAATCAAGAAGATAAACGAGAAAAATTCTGTGGATACCAGAGAACTCACTCTCTGTTTGTCGACATTGAAAACCTAATTTCTAGATTTAGGAAAGTAATTTTTTCTTATGTTAACCGAACAGGAAATGGGGCGGCCCATGATGTAGCCCAATGGGTAAAGAAAAACAAAACTAGTATGGGTTGGTCTAACCCGCCGGTTTGGCTCCTGCCAACCTTGAGTGGTGACCACAACTAAGACATGTAATTTTACTAATATAATTTTGCTTATAAAAAAAAAAAAAAAAAAAAAAGCATCTTTGATTGATAGGAATTGTTAATTAGTATTTTCATACAAAAAGATTTATCTTTATTTCCTATATATTTTAAGGTACTCACTCTTTTTGTGGTTTTTTGTTCGGGGTGGTTGAGTATTTTAAGCTTCATCCAGAGATGATGACTATCAACAATTCTAATTTACCCATACTTCATAATTGATTATGAAGCAAGGTAGTTCAACTGTCCACGCTAAAAGAAATTAACTTATGAAAAACGACATATCTACGAAGTCTTAAATTGTCTATTAGAAGAAAGCTCTAAAAATTTCTAGATTACTTGTTAGTTAAGTGACCGCAGGTGAAGTTTATCTCAGAATTCGTGCTTATCCCGAAAAATACAACCAGTATCCCAAAAACGTTAACTATATAAATACGGAGACGTTAACTCTAAAAAGTACTCAATCAAACCCTAAAAACTCCTGTAGAACTCTATGCTAACTTGAGAGGTTTTTGTTTGCAGGTATCCCTATTATTTTCATGAGCAGAAGAGCCAACATCATCATCATTGAGATTGTTTGAGGTGAGGTGAAGATCAATTTTTGCTTAAACACTCATCTTAATTAATCTACTTGTTTTTCATAATGTCGACCCAACAAGAAGAAGATGGTCACATAATAATGTTTCCATTCATGGCTCAAGGTCATTTAACACAATTTATAGCCTTAGCAAACTTCATCTCTCAAAGAAAACCCAACACCAAAATCACTATTGTTAATACTCCTCTCAACGTCAGACGTCTTCAATCAACCCTCCGTACTTCAGAAACCAAGATTTGTCTAGCTGAGCTTCCTTTCTCCAGTACTGATCACGGATTACCACCCAATTCTGAAAACTGTGACTCTTTACCACCTCGCCTTATCAGAAAACTCTTGTACGCATCAGAAACTCTGAAACCTTCTTTCGACAGTCTTGTAACCGGAACCATGAGAACTGAAAAGCGTGTCCCTAGTTGTATCATCTTTGATCCATTCCTCGGTTGGGTTACAGATACTGCTAAACGTGTCGGCACGTCTAGTTTTGCATTCGCTCCTGGTGGGTACGGAATGGCTATGATGATCTCAATGTGGTTATATTCCCCACATCGGAAAAACGACCATCTTATTGAAGAGTTTCATGTACCTAAATTCCCTGATACGTGTAGACTACAATCGTCTCAACTAGGTTCGCATCTAAGAGATTCAAATGAAGAATTAACTGCATATGCTGAATTTTACCGGAGGCATATTTCATTTATTATACACAAATCAGATGGAATGTTGTGTAATTCTGTTGAAGAAATAGAAGTTGTGGGTTTGGAAGCTCTTAGAAATCATATGGATTCAAAGCCAGTTTGGCCTGTCGGTCCTCTTCTTCCATCATTTTTATTGCAGGGTAATCAGCAGCAGAATCCGAATGCAAGGTCTGTTGTTTCGCACTCAAGGACAGGGAAGGAATTTGGGATTTCTCCAGAGAGTTGTATTGAGTGGTTGAATCATCAAAAACCTTGTTCAGTTTTATACATTTCATTTGGTTCTCAAAATACAATCAGTGCTTCAAATATGATGGAACTAGCTCTGGGTCTGGAGAAAAGTGGCAAATCCTTTTTATGGGTATTAAGACCACCAATTGGATTTGAGAGCAAATCTGAATTCAAATGGTCGGAATGGTTACCGGAAGGATTTGTTGAAAGAATGAATGAAACACAAAAAGGATTTCTAGTAGAAAAATGGGCACCCCAGTTGGAGATACTATGTCATAGATCAACAGGGGCATTTCTTAGTCATTGCGGATGGAATTCAGTGTTAGAGAGTTTGAGTCAAGGGGTACCTATAATTGGATGGCCTTTATATGCAGAACAACCTTATAATTCAAAGATGATCCAAGAAGAGATGGGGATTTCTGTGGAATTGGCTAGAGGATTTGAAGGTGAAATATCTAGTGATGACGTTAAGAGAGTAGTTGAACAAGTAATGGATAGTAGTAAAGGAGAAGAAATGAGGAACAAGGCAACCGTGATTGCCAAAAGAATTAGTGCTGCTATGATAGAAGATGAAGCAGGTGGTCATCAGAAAGGGTCTTCTATTAAATCATTTGATGATTTTCTTGCAACTGTCTGTGTCTAAGTCTGATAGCCATGTATCTTTTGAGCTTTAAACCTACTACTTTTCGGTGGAGTGTTTATTTATAGCGTTCATATTTCATAAAAACATGTAATACTAGGAAAGGGCTCAGTTCTATGTCCGACCAATGTTACCTAAGCAATGGAACCTCAAAATGTTACTCTAAAATCTTGCATGGACAACGATGCACAAGTACCTTCGGTATTCATGGAATTTTACTTCTGAATCTATCTACGGTTTCGTACAGTTTGTCTAGCAATCCAATAGCATCACACTAGTGATAGATGAGTATTTATATGCCTTAACAACTAGAAAATTGAAATATCTCTAAGCATTGATGCATTAGTGGTGAACCAAAACAAATCCAACCTACCACTCGAAATCAATTTGTAAACCAAATCATTTAGCAACAGGAACAACTAAAACCAGCACTGATTAAGTTAGTTACTTACCACAAAAATTCTCTTGAACATCAATAAACCCTAAGAGAAGATACCAATACCAAATCATCGAAGTAAACAGATTTCACAACAAAATTGAAGCAAAATTTCACTACATTTGAATGAAGGAAAAATAGCCAAAATGCCCCAATTTTGGAGGTACGGTTGTGGAAATGCCCCGAATTTTCAAAAAAAGTTAAAATGCCCCAATCCGTTAACTTTTCCATCCAAACCAGTTAAGTAGTGAGTTTGGCACACACGTGACTTCACACATGTGAAATAAAGACAATAATAACCCTTCAGGGTTAAGGGTTTTAGGGTTCAGGGTTAGGGTTAGGGTTAAAGGTTTTAGGGTTAAGGGTTTCAGGGTTTTAGGGTTCAGGGGTGGTGGTTTTGGTGGTGGAGACGATGGTGGTAGTGGCGGCGACGGTGGTTCCGGTGGTAATGATGGTGGTGGTAGCGGTGGTGGTGGTTCTGATGGTGACGGCAGCGATGGTGGTGAAGGCGGTGGTGGTGGAGGCGGTGGTGGTGGCGATTAAGGTGGTGGTGGTGGAGGTGGAGGTGGTGGTGGTGGTGGTGGTGGTGGAGGAGGAGGTGGAGGTGGAGGTGGCAGAAGTGGTGGTGGTGGTGGAGGTGGCGGCGGCGAAAATATGACACGTGTCGCAATATTAAGGGTTTGTTATTTATAAGTAGAAAATATCAATTAAAAAAAAAAGAGGGCTAAAAATGAGTTTTTTTCACATGTAGGAGTTCGCGTGTGTGCAAAATTGACCATTTAACTAGTTTGGATGGAAAAACTAACGGATTAGGGCATTTTAACTTTTTTTGAAAATCTGGGGCATTTTCACAAACGACACCCCCAAATTGGGGCATTTCAACTCTTTGCCCTTGAATGAAAACAATCTCAATACCCCTAATTTTTGTCGCCGATATAACACAGTTGGAGTGTAAACAAGTGCAAGCAAACTATAACATAGTAGACATTGATTAAAGGTGCATTCACACCTACAAATATACATCAATACAAACGATGGTTAGTAACATTCTTAACAAAAATGGTGTCATTGAAGCCAATAAGCACTCTGTATCATACTCCCAACTTAAGAGAGTCGCACGTGCTGGTAATGAACTTATCGTAGTTCCCGGTTTAGAAATGGTGATTATGGGGTATACCCTAATAAGAAGAACTGGTTAAGGGGTAGCTAACCCAATGAATTTGATCAGTTCAGTATTAGGGTTTCAAGAAATATACTTTAAGCGGCGTTGCTAAATTTTTCTATATTTTCTTTTTTATAGCAAAAGGAGAAATAGAGCTAGCAGAATCAACATGGAGAGTCTGAGTCTCCACAAAACAAAATTAACAATGGGCTCGGGCCCTCTGTCCTAACTTTCGTAAGAAATCAATCAGATTAGGGTCAAGAAGTTCGGCGTTAATTTTTGTTTGTTCAAGAAGAAGTCGATTCAGAAACAGCAGAGGGTGAGATAAAAATAGCATGGGTTTTCTACTATCTTCTTCTTCCCAAAACTGAAATCGATTAAAACAGTTAGGGTTCCAACAGCTTCACCTGATTTGTGAATGGTTCAGATGATTTGAATTCACGGAGTTTCAAAAGATCAAATTCAGAACTTCAAAAAGGTAAGTTCGATCGAATTTCAATGTTTTTTTTTTTTTTTCCGATCTTTAATTAGAATATTTCATGAAACAAAGTTAGTATTAGTTTTGTAGGTGATACCTGTAATTGAGAAATTATTGAACAAAAAGGTGCATTTTTTTGTACTTGTAGATTTTTTCGCGCCGAACTTCTTGACCAGAAACATACTTAGGAGAAGTCGAAGAGAAAGAAAAAAATATGTAGCAGAATCAAGATGGAGAGTCTTCAACATCACAGTAAGATTTTAGAAAACATACTTTTTCGATTACCTGCTGAGGCAACTCTACATGCGAAACGAGTATGCAAAACATGGAGAGCACTGCTCCGTTATAAAACTGGAAACCCTGGTTTTCTTTTCTCTTATGGTCATGGTTCTAAACTGCAACTTTTCTATGGAGATGAGTTTGATCATTATGAACATGCAAAGATGAACTATTACAACTCTTACAACACACTTAAGAAGATAGAACACGACAGATTTATAACAAGCTCGATAGATGTGATCATGGTTGGGTCTTGCAATGGTTTGCTTTGTCTTGGCGAAGATAATGAAGATCTTCTAGGAAAGGGAGATGTTCTAGGCTCAGATCCTTTTCTAATTTGTAATCCCTTAACCGGAGAATCTGTCGTTCTTCCAGAATATAATTACTCTGACTTGCCTCGGGATATATCAACCAAAAACCTTCAACCTAACGAAGCCTTTAGTCGTTTAGCAAGTGGATTTGGCTATTGTGCTTCAACTAAGGATTATAAGGTTGTTACAATATATCATCATCACGAGGAACAGAAGGGACATGCTCAAGTGTATACTGTTGGCAGTGAGTGGAGATACATTGGATCCATTGGCCATCCTTACAAACTCCACGACTCGCCGGGTATCTATGCAAATGGAGCACTTTACTGGTTGCACCAAAGTGATGGTCGTCATAATGTACAAGAATGTGGGATTGTGTCCTTTGATTTGGAAGGCGAGAAGTTTGATTCGATCCCATTGCCACGTTCTAAAGATTTTGAAAACAGAACTGATGACTTAGATAAGAAACCTTTACTCAAGTTGCTTGGAGGGAATAACACTTTGTATTTGGTTCATACAGACTTTAGAGACGACATTAGAGCTTCTTGCATTGACATATGGGTATACAAGAGAAATAACACAAACATTGGAACCAGGAAAGAGTGTAATCGGAAAGAAAATTACCATGACAAAAGTTCGGCACTCTGGATTAAGGAGTTTAGTATACAGGTGGAAAAGCCAGATTGTTATAAGCCATTCGCAGTCACAAGAAGCAATGAAGTTCTATTGTGGTACAAATGCTTTGGCACGAGGCTCTGTTGCTATGACCCTAAATCTTCAACCATAAACAAACTTTGGGATGGCAAGGCTAATGGTGCGGAATGTGGTTACATTGAGGCAATTCCTCACATTCAGAGCATGGTTTCTTTAAAAGATTTGGGAGAAGCCTATGCAACTTCTTTGAGAGATTTTGGCCAATCAACTGAGGCTAAAAGTGGATTAGGAGAATTCCCGAAACAATTGGTCAGATCAAGAGGTGCTAAAAGAAATAAGAACTGTTAATCATTTGAAACAAGTAAGACGACCATCATTCTTGAATTTGATTTCATATTTTGTTGCATGTCCTTCACAATTTTTAGTTACTTGTTTACAGTATTCAGTATAGTTTATTCAAATTTAAATGCATGTTGCTCTCAAGTTTTATTGTTAAACTTCTTTCAAAACAAATCTTTTTTTTAAGTAATGTTCTGGAGTCATTTGATTAATTGCAGAACAAGGTCATGAGTTGGTTCCTCACACCAAGAGCATTGTTTCTTAGAAAGATTTTAGAGAAACTAACGTTAGAAATTTTATTGGAATTTCGAATACCTGATCACAATTTACTGCCACCCGAATATTGCACCAAATTAGGTGAAGCTTATTGTCATCCCATTCCCGTGGTTGTTCTTCCAGGAAGCAACGGAAGTTGCAGTGTCAGGATAGCAACACGGTGTCGTGTTTAAATATTTTTTTATGACCAATGCTCACCGGAACTCCAAAAATACCATGCATCAAAAGAATTTTAACAACGTGGTCTTTCTTCTTAACAAAATATACCTTCATACGAACATGATCAGCATCGCTTTTGACTTTCTTTGCTGGTACAAGCTATACAGAGCAAAAAGATGGTTATCTTACCTCTCCAACCTTACTAAATGCCTAACAAAACGTTCCAAAAATTACTAGTCCATCACCAGGAAGAGGGTTTTTTTTCCACCTGCAAGCAATGTCAAATAGTTTTGTTATAGTCAAGAACAACACCTACAGATTACTGTATCATTACTTTAGTATTAAGATTGTCAGAGTAAACACAGCGAAATAGACTAAAGTTGTTTCTCAATTACTAGAGCAAATACCAATTAAATACAATCCCTCTCTCAGGACAGACATTTGCACTCACCAGAGGCAGCGCCCACTGAATCGGAGAAAACAACTATACAAAGTCCCAAGGTGGTATTCATGCAGCGAGGGATTTGCCTCCACATATACGATCCTCGACCTAACCAGTTGGCATGGCTTAAACCTACGGAAGCTAATAAGATTATACCACGTGGATATACTTAAGCGGCGGTTTGGTGTAAATAGCCGAGGGAGACAAAGTATTCAACAATGGGCTCGGCCGCTCGGATCCCGGCTTGGTCCTGAATTCTGTTAGAAGTTTTTTTATTTTGACAAGGCCCGCTGGAATTCATTAGAAGTTGATCAATCTGATTTTAGGGTTAGAAATATATACTTTGGAAACACGGTTGATTAAGCCACCATTTTAATTTTCAACCAATAGAATTTGAGAAGGATCTTTTGATTCTAAAATATATTTTTTGACTAATGAAATTAAGAAAAAATATTACCAAAATGCTAACAATCATAAAATATTATAACAAACTAGGTATCACCTAGGGACCTACATTGCCGGCTCAACCATATGTTCACCCATATTGGGTTGATGAGTTGAATTTTCATATTCGTGTGAAATAGAATGAATCATTGTGTATTTGACTTATTATTTTTTTTATTATTTTTTATTAATAAAAGTTTTCCCTTAAACCTTGGGCACACAAAAATAAATCTTAACAAAATCCTCCCCTTTTTCTAGGAAGAGATCTTTCACTTTTTCAATTTGGCACCGTATTTGCAGCTAAAATGAAAAAGTGAAAGTGATCACTTTTCCGAAAATGAGGGAGTCTAAAATATTGGCTATGACAAACCAAGGAACATTTCCTACACCGAAAGTTATAATTTCTGCCTTTGAATCATATTGTATACTAACCTGCTTGAACTGATATCTGATTAGCTACATACCATTCACCAGCACAAATTATTGACATGACTTCTGCATAAGAGTTTGTTGCAACTTCTAATCCCCCTGCAACAGCAAAAATATATGCCCAAGTACTATACCTAAGAAAGCCTAGGATTTCCTCTTGCAACTTCATCACAACATAGTCAAAATTTAGGGGCCCTTGGAAGATGGAAATAACATTCCACAATTTTTCCAGTTCGTTGAAATCTACAACCCAAATGACTTCATTACTTGTTTATCGTATTACACATTCCACATTCTATATTGCATTCTACTTTCACCTATTCTCTAACTGAATTTAGTTTTTTGTTCCGTATCACTTCCACCTGAAATAATGCCCCGTCAAATATTGCTCGATTTCTAGTGAACCACAATTCCTTTGTACTAACAGCAAAAGATGCCAAACACTACACTTTTTTAATAACCTTGCTCTCATGCCTTGGAAATTTCAGCACTTCTGGAAAAAATAAGTATGAGCTGAACACTGAAATATACTCCCCAACCAATCCCATAACTGCACACTACTGCTAAATTTCCTTAGTATATGCATGTCTGAATTGTCTCTCGAACCCGAATGTCATCTATTTGGTTCGTGCTTTTTGTTCTAAATGTTTTCCAACTATGAGAAAACAAAAGTCATTTCCCCATCTATTTTATAGACTCTTTACCCACATCAAGCTGACTATATTTCCATCCTCTTTACTTATCAACACCTGAGCTTGAATATCCACGGTCTATTGTCCTATGCTCATAATCCTATAACCTTAACAATTTCTTATCTGCCCATGCCAATCCTGGGTATTTCAAGCCATTTTAATTATGTATATGTAGGACTCTTGGAAAAAATGATGTCAAAGAGTACATTGAGTTTCTCCACGCTCCCAGTTGTATCTGTTAGAATAATTCTCTCCTTTAGATATTGTGGATTTATCCTCCCTACCTTCTTGTATATCTGACTTAACAATATCTCAAAAATCTTCCTCGAACTCTAATTGGAGATAAATCATTTTATTTAAGGGATTCTTGGAATCTGTGATTCTTTTGGCAACGCACTTTTTGGTAAATCATATGATGCGTATTCTTTCCTTAGTCCTGGTATACAAATACAAATATGATCCAAATTTTCCTTAGTTCTAGTACACAAATACGATCCAAATATCAGCAAACCGAAATCAGTAGATATCAATACAGATGACATCAACATGAAAAGAGGATAAAAATTCACCATAATAAAATAGATATTAACAAAGTTATGATAATCAAACAAATAATAATTAAATATATACATCCCTTGGTCGCTGATGGCCATGACAGGAATAACATAGTTAATCGTGCAGAAGCCAGGAAAAGAAAGAACCGCACTCCTCTCTCCTATGATTGTCCACTTGTTTTCTTCCAAAGCTAATAAAACTGATCAATAACTTATATATAACTTCTTCTCCTAGCCTACCAAAAGATGGGTAAATTTATCGACATTTGTTGTAAGACAAAACCAACAAATTAAGCAACATGTTTGATTTAAACCCGGGTGAATTTGAATCAACCGTTCCGTCTAGCCTGATCCAACCTGTGAATACGGGGGCTTGGATTAACAGACCTTCATTTCAGAGAAATATTAACAGTATCCTATCTTATCTGGCGATCACACCACGCCCGTAGTTTCCAGAATAATATAGTTCCTTGGCTCCTGATTATAAGTAATCTCGTCGCCGTAACGACTTTGAGCAGTACACAGAGCTGGGCAACATTTGCCACATTCAAATGGTCATCCAAAACAAATCATCTAATGCCATCAACATCACTATGCACCTGTATGTAGACAATCACCTGGTTGTTTCGTACAACCATTAGTACATAGCAAGTTCCACGACTAACTCTTGGAAAAACACTCGTGATCTTGACTAGATTTAGTTAGTGACTGTCTTCCTTTTCTTAATAATCTTTTGTTGGATTTTTCCTTCAGGCCCTTGACCTTCTCAAGTTTGGTAAATGCATATGCAATACCTCTGCCACACAAACAAAGGTAGCATTCATTATTACCCGGACTAAATAAGCATTACCTTCGTCGATTATTACCAACTAATAAACTTCCATTGACGACGGCTTGGAGTCTCAATCTACTCACCACAATTGATATTGATCTAATCTAAGAGATAATACCAAGGTAATAAGATCTGCTTTTGTTAATTCACATGAATCAAAGTTTATTAGAAACTAACCATACTTAGGTGATGTATCACGAGAAGCAGTTCTCGGTGAGTAAACCGAGGAATCATTCTCTTTTCCAATTGTTTGCAAGATCTGAATGTATCCGTGGTGCCTAGATGTCAATAATTCACGAATAAATGGAAGATTTATGAAAAGAGGAAGAAAAATTTTGCAAGTTGCAACCCCAAACATAATACTCATTTTAGAGACATCATTATTATAAATAATGCACTTCAAGTTTCAAGGAAGAACACCGAAAATCCAGGAATTCTTAAATTCTTAAAAAAATAAACATAGATTCAAATAACAACCGAAACAAATACTCTGCCTTTAAGCATATGTAACGTATTATTACAGGCTTGCAGTATATGCAACATACAACTAAAGATAGATACAAATAATCATAATATGTGAAACGAAAATAACCACAACAAAGTGACTTCCCAATTTCTACCGTTTTAATATGGAACCCACTATGAACGGATTAAATTTATTGTCACAGTAGAGTGGTTGTACATGTTAACACACCTAAAAAACAAATTAAGCACAACCTGATATTCTCTTGAAATGAAGAAAACATTAATTTTTAGTTTTCGCATAACTTATTGGGTGAGCTACATGTTGGAAAGGCAGGTCTTCAATGGCTGTAAAGTATGTGTATCGGGGAATTTCCAATGATTTGCTAGCAAGAGGCACGAAACCTTTATTTTCCCTTCGGAAAAATCATGGTGCATTCTAGGAAGTATAGGTTGCTTAAAATAAGTGGGTTAAATAAAGGTGCAGTGTATCGGTTGCTCACATTTTCATTGAAGAACAATCCAAACCCGTAACCTCTTGGGTAACCTTCAATTCAATTTCATGGAATTTTTAATCATATCATATGATAAATGAAGGACTACTTTAATAATACTACAGAAAATCCAGAAATTTTAACAGTCTAATAGACTTACTTGTTAAGCATGATGTAAGAGTAAGTGAGAGCATGTAGATTAGACTATAGATGTTGTTTCCATTGTTGTGCGGTCTCTTGACAAGATCTAATATCAACTTTGTAAGCTTGACATGGTATAGACTTATAGAACACCACTGCATCAAAAGTCAAATAGTAAGAAGTTGATCATCATCGTTATTCTGAGAATCCAGACTCTCCATGTTAATGAGTACTTGTATGGAAATATCTAAAATTCGTGAAGGGGATGAGCGTGGAGAGGTTGGAAATCGAGGTCGAAAGCCACTGAGCGTGAAGAGGCTGGAATCCCGGACACATCAATTACTTGTCGATAAAGTACTTGTCGAGTACTCCATACTATTAGGTCAGGGCACGATAGTGATTCATTGTTTTATCTCTTAGCACCTGGAATTGACCAAGTAATGCGAGTGCGGAGCGGAATCGGCAGAGATAGTACCTCGTTGGAAGAAGTCAAGAGAACCTGGAAAAGATATGATGATATTTAACTGACAAAAAATATAGGAAAAATAATGCATATTACGGGACAGGTAACCCTTGAGGGTATAATATGCAATCAAAAGAACAAAGTCGGGTCGGTGCTTCTCCCAAGCTCTACCTTTTCGTGCGTGCGCTCTGAGCGAGATTCATTAATTTGTGATCCTTGCGATACCCAACTTTAGAAGCCAATCTACTCAGGGTTCGAGATACTTTACATCCTACACCATCAAGGTCAATAACATAGTTAAATCCACAAATCGAAGGAATTCAAATCTGCTTCCATGAATGAGAAATTTTGCAATGCGTCCCTGCACGGTACATTGGTCAAAGGTGACTTTGTCGGCGACTACCTGTCAGCGATAAAGTCGGATAATAACCCGTTAATAATGTATTGGTTAAAGAGGCCAATTAGGTGATACTGATTCACGATGAATTATACAACTTACTAACATTATAATTGACATATTGAGTTATCTGATTGGTACACTCTAATTTAACCAACTGAACTGGTCAGTTCCAAATGCACCACTATTCAATAGTTTAGATACTTCGATTTCAACATGTTCAATGATTTCAACAATTATTTTATTGCATGATATATATGGAGGAGACTTGAAACCAACACAATCAAAATTCATGAAATCAACATAAATTTAAAGGAATACATGTGGGTTTGATGGCCGTCCAAATTCAAGGAATTAATGAAGTACTTTTCTACTTGCAACTTTGGATGATAAAGATAAAGATGTAAAAGAGTAAAAGATTAAATCCCTAACTACTTAAAAATCCTTTGACATGAAAAATGAATTGCTTCAAAAAAAAAAAAGTGAAGAATTACACACAAACACTGCCTATCTGTTAGAGACGGAGGGAGTATTACAATACTAATTAATACATTGATACAACAAAGCTCTGCAAAAACAAAACAAAACAAAGAAATTATACTAACCATCGGTATAAACCTAGAAAAATCATAAGAATGAAATACACGAGATAACCGTGCAGCAAGATTTTATAGATACTTTGGTATTACATGAAATTACTTTTTCTTTCTCTTACTTTTGCAAGTTTAGATATAACACTAATTGACATGCAAGTACATCCAAGCTCACTACGGATGAAAGGAAATAGTAGAGATGTAAATTTTACTCGTGGCAACCAAAGTAAGAGCACAAAAACCAATTAATGTGAAATAAGGACACGCTGAAGCAAAAGCGAAAAAAAAATGGTAAAAAGCGAGATGCAATCGACGAAAACATGGGGGAGTATAGCCCACAAAATCGACGGTCCCAACACCGCCTAGAGAGCCACCTACCTCGATAAAGCAAGTAGGTTCTACATCTCGAGCATAGAGTTCTTCAAATTTCTATAAGCCTAAAGTTAACAATAAAAGATGGACTTTGGAGAAGGTTTCGGATTGTGTTTGTATAATGAAACTCCGGGAATTTTAGGGAAAGATATTGTTTGAATATTTATTTGTTTGAATTTGGCGGAATGTAACTATAAAAATCAAATAATTATCTATAGCATCGATATTCATTTTCCATTTCATTGCGATCATTTTCGTTCTTAAAGCGCCAAGTGCTCAAATTCTTAAAATGCAACTTCCAAGGATAGGCACTTACTTGTAATATGCGATGCAATTTAAATTGCAAATGGCTTTCAATTCATAAATCTTACAGTGTCTCTTCATCCTCCAATCATAGGGTTGGCATGTGTGTATCATGGAAAAAAAAACTAAATTGAACTTCATTGGAAAGAAAGAAAAGCATAAAAAAATTTGCCACGTGAACAATTATGTTTCACCGTATGTAATGCTTCCTTCCATCCATGATGCTCATCTTCCCTTGTATCTTCTCAAATGAAATAAACAAACAAGCGATTAACGAAGGGATAGAAAGCGTGGAGAGGAAACCAATGAAATTTCATACAAAAGCCTGATCAACAAACAACCGAATACCGGAAAACGTGGGGGCTAGATATATGTAGCCGAGATTAAAAAAAGGATGGTATCTGCAAGTAGCGTTCTCCCAACCGGAAGTATGAACTATATATTAAAAATTTATGCATAACATATATAAAATAAAATTACCGGTGAAGAAGTTATAAACAATTACTACCTATAACCACCACAACATTAAGTTCATATATGAATTCCCATGTTAGACTACTCATTCACTTATCGCACAAACAATTTAAGAAGCTCATACACGGCCATAACCTCAAGACCCCACGAAAAATACCAAGAAAAGTAATGTTCCGCTTTTAGGCATATAGCAAAGTTTGCAATTCAATTCTGAATCTCCTTTATGAGAACAAACCTATATGAGTAGTATAGAGGAACAAATTAGTCACCATCAAATTTACCATCAAAAAGTCTAGATACTTGGGAAAAAGAATCAAATTCATCCGAGATGAAAACATGCTGAAATAACTTCATGTTGAACTTGTTAGCATTCTACTAACTCACGTACAAATACGAGATAGCTTTTGGATGAACAAAATTAAATGACTAACTCACACACATCCTTGAACTCGGCAGCGCCTTCAACGGTGAAATGAGCTTGCCCTCACTAAACTCCGTTGAGATAACAATAATTTAAACCAAGCTGGGATTGCAGTTGGCTAGGGGTTGAACTCCCAATTTATAGGTTAGGGGTTCAACTCCACATTTAACTGTCACGATCAAAAATAATAATAATAATAATAATAATTCACGTTTGAGTCAACAACTTATAATTGAAAATCGATGCAGTTTTAGCAAGTAAACTTAAGTTTGGAATATGATTAATTTACCTTGGCAATGTAGTGGTTTAATTTTAATTGATCTCTTGATCACTTCCTTGGGATTTGCAACAATATATTCAACGGAATATACATATTCTCAATTAAGCTCACTTTTAGTTTACTTCCAAGTACTCTCCAGCTTCCTTTCTTGGGTACTCCCCACTATCAAGGCTTATGGGCTTGATCTTTTTTTCATTGTTCTTTCTCTTAGAACTTTTAGACTTCATCAAGTAATTCAAAGGGTAAAGCGAGATACAAGCTGTTTCAGATGAAGTCAAGAGAACTTGGAAAAGATATGATTATCGACAAAACAATATTGGAAAAACGATGCATATTAATGGGACAAATAACAAAAGAACAACTTCGATCGGTGCTTCTCCCAAGCTCTACCTTTTTGTCTGCCCTATGAGCGAGATTTGTTAATTTGTAATCTTTGCGACTCCCAGATTTAGAATCCAATCTTCTCTGAGGTTACAGATACTTTACAACCTATAACATCAGGGTCACCAACTTAGTCAAATCTAACGATGATAAGGAATTCAAACACCGCCTCAAAATATGAGCAGTACTATATTTTCGTTGTCATCCATGTCCTCTTTTACCTGTCGTCTCTGCACCTATACATTGGTCAAGATGACTTTGTTTGTGATTACTTAAATCAGCGGTGGAGTCAGATAATAACCCGTTAACGTATTGGTCAGATAATAACCCGTTAATTTATTGGTTAAAAATACCAATTTAGGTTATACGGTTCACAAACTACTAAACTGAAACTTATACAAAATATTGCCAGGAGTGTGTTGTATCAACGTATTATACAACTCCTTATATTATAATGTAATAAATTCAATTTTATAGAGTGGTAAACTCAAATTTAACCAACTGAACCTTTATCTAGCTAAGATACTCAGATTCCAACATGTTGAATGGTTCAGATTTCAATAATTATTTTGTTGCATGATATATACAAAGAAGACATGACATCCCAAATTCATATTCCCTATCATGTAATCTGCCTAAAATTAGAGGAATATATGTGGTTTTGATGAAAGTCAAATTAAAGGAGAAGTCTCACCTTTGTTCTCGTTTTTCAAAGGCAAGAATATAAAGATTTAGAGGAGTTCATGGTAAGCTGGACCAATCAATTGTTACTGCAAAAATATCCAAAGGACTATGAATTGTACAGATCCTTTAATGAAAGGAGTGAAGATACATCGATTTGTACACATTGTATGTAGGTTCGATTCTTTCTACATATGGATTAAAGACGGTGTCATATTCAAGCGATGATCTCAATTATGGCAGATTCATCTATATCCATGATGACTACCACAATACATGGTAGATACAACTTAACCATATAAACAAAGTGTAACAAATGAATAATCCATGACGGAGTAATCTAAAAATAATAAAAATAATAAGATTCACAAGAAATCAAAGTTAAGAGTTGATAAAATGGTGAATGTTCATTTACAAACATAATCAGACAACGAGATATCTCAAGTGCATTTCCAAACAATGAGCAACTTATAAATTTTATATAAAACAAAAATCCTTTTAAATACGCTGCAAATATAACATTACGTAATTCTGACATAACATAATCATATCATGAGAGATTGCTGAAAATGCAATTCTAATATGAAAAAATATCAAGTGTTGATTTGTTATTGTAAATAATAAAGAAAGTGTAGACAAAAGGAAGGAAGGATATTAAGAAAATGCGTACCGATTTTCATTCTCTTTGGTGGTCTCGCGGGAGGTTTTGTGTCCTAGACAAAGAGAGATGGAGATTTTCGAGATCTCTTGTACTCCATCCAGACATTTTCAATCAATTCCTTTATCTACAATAAAATAAAATAAAATATTAGCAATATGTTATGAGTATCATAATATGGTTTACATGGGTAAATTGTTATATTAAGTGTTTTTTTATAAAATTTAACCTTTACAAAACTAAAGAATGGAACCTTCACTCATCGGTAAGAAATCTAGTTTCTTACATGGAATTTGACTACTACACTTGATAATTGAATCTCTGAATAGTTAAACTAAAAGAACAATGGAACAAATTCATTAAGATCAGCTAGTACCTAGTACATCTCAACATACATCTGGAGGCCATATCTAATGTTTTATAAACTACCCAACAAATTCACATGTCAACATCACTTCGTGAAAACAAACAATAAGTTTGTTGTTTTATTCAGGTTGAATTATCTTTGGGTTTGAGGGAACAAAACTCGACTTGGGTAAATTGGCTCTGAGCTAATTACGATGGGTGTTGTTCAGTTTTCAAACATGATCAATTCCAATATATTCTTAAAAAATGTCAAACAGGACCTTAAATATAGGACACATTCTTATTATTAATCAAAACATTACCTTTGCTGATGCACTGCTGGTATACTTGTCTCCTGATCCTTGATGATGCATTTCTCAGTTGCATTGTACCATTGGCATGGAAACCTTGGCATTACCTTTAAAGTTATCAATTTTTTGTCTCAAGGAAGAACATTCCATCCATCTCATGAGTTCTCAAAGGCAATTTTCATTAAACAATCCAAACAAAAATATGAGCTAAATTTGATATTGTATCTAATAAACACGGTTGTATTGTTTAATTAAAATAAACTCGAAGCCATTTGATGAGAAAAGAAACCCAAATAATATGTCTAAGAGGAGCGTGGCATACTTGAATCGATAAATGACGTTTCTCCGAACATCTGCATTGTTTCACTGAACCAACATTTACCAAACCTTGCACGGCTCTACGGGACGGTGTTGTAGTACAAATCCTACACTTGGAGAAAAATCACAACGCACTAAAGACATCATTACCACGAAAGGGGAAGCGATTTATATATGATGCCAAATGGTGACATAGGGACTAAGATCATATGAATGGCAATATATCAAGATGGAATCAAACAAAAGAAAGAAGCTGATTTTTTATTGACGTCGTGTAGGGAAAAAAACGATCAATACAAAAGAAGTAATAATTAAAACCCAAGAATTTGCTAAAAGTAAAGAACCCCCAATTTGAAAAAAAAAAAATAAGAAAAAGAAAAAGAAAACTCAAATTACTAATAATGTTGATCTAGTTAAGACATGCAGAGGATTTCCAGAACGGTGAAATAAGTATCGAACAACAATTAACAATCCTATCATTAGGTTGAAACAGTATAAATTCCAATACAACCTAAACATAGAAGTATGATGGTTCTTTAAAGCCTAATCAAGAGCCCTGTTTATGTTGCTGTCAAAGTTACCTTTGGATTGTTGTTTGCTAAATCCAGAAAACCCCACCTCGCACTTTCTTGATTGCATCACCTACAGATTTAATGGACCAAAACTTCTCAACCAGTTCCGACAAAGAAAAAACCTAGAAATACTGATGAAGAAAATAACAATAAAACTATTAGGCGAAAGAGCAAAAAGAGTGTGTTATAAATCTGTTTAGAGAAAATAGATAAATTAGGTTTTACATAATGACCACCCGAAATTTTCCATATATATTGGTATTACTTTCGAATAGCGTGAGTCTTTCCTGGCCATCTAATGACTACTCCATCTAGAGCTTCCCCACCTTCGGATCGAATTCTATATTAAACGTGGTCAGTCTGATAGCTTTTGTCATCATGGCTAATTCTATGAAATTAACTCCTATCAAACACAACCTAATATTTTAGCAACCAACTAAACAAACTCGTATAAATAAATATGTGTTTGTATTATGGTGAAGCGTTGATTTTCACCTCGATGTAAGCCGTTTGCCGTTATAAGTACTAACCATGTAACTTGAGATTTAATCAACGAAGTTAACAAATTTCACAAAGTGAAACGGCTTGATTACTTGATACATTCCTAAAAAGTTATTCATCAAAACCCAAACATTGTGTATGTCTTGGCATAAAAAAAATAATAGTTTGATGATCTAATTGTGTTGGATGTAAATTAGCTCATTACCTTTAGTCTACAAGTCTTGTGCCCCAGAAGTATGGAAACTTTAAAAACAAAGTATAAGCGATATGTGATAGGTGCGGCACTAAAACCATCTATTCTCTTTTCCATTGTTGATTCTCCACATGTTCATGCTTGAATTGATTAGTGCAACCACTTTTCCTATATCCAAGTATCTTGAGAAACTATCTTAGTTATTTTGAACATTAATTTTCCACCTCGGTAAATATGATTTGATTTAGGAAATACCGACCACATAACTTGATAAGCAATTAAGATGAATACCTTACTACTTGACTACCCAACCTCATATCAAATGTGATAATTTCTTGTTGCAGCAAGAAGTTGATCTTTGTGATGATGGTCTATGATGCAGGGATCAAACCTAAAATGTGACATAGTTGTTAAGAAAAAACTCTACCACGGTCTGCAATCAAAACTTTAGACAAACTACGGACAACTTTTGCGATAAAAGTAGAATATTTGCCTAAGCCAAATTGTGAAGGAACTTATTATAAATTCTCGCACTTCGTGTTTCTAAGGAAGAACATCAATGATCCTTGAAAAGATAAACATTAGATTTACCATCAATTGCCAAATAAACTCATAGAACAACAATCCAAACAACCTACCTTATAAAAAAATCTAATACAATGTAATCAAATCTTCTAAGAATCCTATTTTTTAGAATAAATATTAATAGCTAAACCAATCCATTATTTCTTCATATTAGTTTTCATCAAATCATTGACTACCTACTCTTCATCATCGGAGACTACTTTTTCTTTTTTCGAGTCTACACGGTCTTTTGGATGGTGTGTTCGGTTGTTTTGGTTCCTTATCGTTACTTGATGCATTTTCCTACCACTCTTAGATGTCTCCTTGTCCTTATCTTTGGTAGTCTGTGTAACATCAAATCACACAAATAAGAAACCACAAATTTACATGAAAAAGATGTGTAACATCAAATCACACAAATAAGAAGCCACACGTTTACATGAAAGAGAGAGGTTCATTAGAGTAGAGTAAATGATAAGTTAGGGTTCTCTAAGAAGACATGTTAAGAGCACACAATTACTATTAGGATATGAAGCTCCAAATAAAAGTGCATTATTTTTGTTCAACTAAATAACGTCAAGGTTTAACCTCAAAAGGTATTCAACTTGCATTTTAATTTTTTTATTAAACTGCATAAAAAGTGACAGCACACAAAGAGGCAAAAATGGACAAAACCTATAACAAATTAATCATTATGAATGCTGTAAAATATCAACCAAATGTTGCTTGTCAGGAAATCGAATGTTTAACCATGATGTCAACAATTTTGTGTTGGAGCAGCGCAAAACTGGGTTTGGTATTTCGTTGTCCGAGTCCTGCGACCTACAAAGTGACTCAAGCTATAAGTTTGATGACAAAACGTTTACAATAATATAGTTTCTAAAATATGATAGCAATTATATAGTTCAGTCGTTTGATTTGTTTCTATAATTTTGGGAGACCCACAATCCACCTAAACAACACCCTAATGATTCAAAAAATTCATCAATGTTCATGATAGAACTAAAGTTAATTCAATCCATCATACTAAAAATAGCTCATTTTATGAATTGATGAATCAAGATTAAATGCAAAACTGAAATAATATGAATTCTGCTATAAGTTTGTCATTTCCCCTGAGAAAATTTTTCTCTTAATTCCTGACTATGCTACTTTTCACTTAATTTATTGCCTTCCAGGTAATCTAAGAATTTGTTAGGATGTTCCATATACAAACACGCACTGCATATACTGCATGCACTACCCAATTCTTTAACAAAAATAAATTGATATGCAATCAAAACGCAACACCTAATCTAAGTTCAAAACTAAAAAAACCTCAAACATGCAGCATTAAACACCTAATTAGAGTTCCAGTAAAATTACATTTCAAAAAATACATGTAATTATTAATGGAGTTACCTATTTTTCACTTCTGCTCTGGTGGTTGTAACGACGTGTCCCTGACTCCCTGTACCGAGATAATGCCCAAATCTAGTTCACCGGCACCTCATCTTCCCCTTTCTCTTCAACAACTCTCAATCCCCCAACTTTGACTTTGTTTCTTTTCAAATCCCTGATTCCAAACCACATCCATGTTTGCAATTGGATCCTCTACAGAAACGATTTACAGTAACTAAAAACCATCACTTTCTCAGGTAAAACCAACACAATAAGAGACATTAGAACCATGGAATTATTGATTGCCATTGTCGTAATTTGAATCCATCATTTTTCCTTATTATCTTTGTCATCACCAACCTTCAACAGAAGAAATAAAACCCAACTTAGTTAGTAAATAACAACACAACAACAAAACCCTAGATCATATAAATCGCTACAATACCTAAAGAGTATGGACCAACAATTACTCGATTCTGAATCGAATGCATCTTTAGTTGATGCATGGTTATTTCTCACTGCAGCAGGGATCGACCTTGGCAAGACCAAATAAACCCCGAAGAAGTGATCCATGGATAGAAAAGAATCCTGGAACCGTAAAAATAACCTTAACAAACATTAAAAGATCTTAAAGAAAATATACTACAATGAATTGACTATAGAATATAACCCAAAGCAATCATCCTGAGTGAGGCATGTGGTTGATGCGTGTCGTTACCACAACAAATTAATCAAGATATTTCCACCTAATTAACAAGTAATATAGTGTAGTCAAGTTCGCTCCCACGAGGAGCAAGAGATTCTAGTTGTAAAAATTGTCACAAAAAGGGGGGTGTAAAGCAAAAGAAAGTAAATAAAGCAATTAAAAGATAAAGTTGAAATCAATAAGAGAGACAAGATCAAGGAATCCTTCTTCGTTTGCAAAACAATGATTCAAGTTATGTTCTTTCTACTTGTTATTAGTCACAGATTATCACCAACTGTAGGATAGCGAGGTCCGCAGCTAGCCCCAAAATCCCTTATTTCACCGAGTAACAATCCGCTTTAGTTATCGATTCTATCCAAAAGAACCACCTTGAGGGTTAGCACAAGATGTAATTCCCCGAATGCATTAAGATTTATGAATTTAGGTTTAGTACTAGTAGTTAAACTCGGTTCTGCTTGGTTTACTTTCTAGCGTTGTTTCTACACACAATTGCTCCACGGAATCCTCGCAGGTCTCTATGTTTGCTACTTATGTAAAGAGTCAAAAACGATTACTTATCTCCTAACTTTCACTAGCTTTAGATCAAAATTAACAAATCAATTTAGTTGGCCACCTAAACAATCTATCAATCAATCATGAATGTCTTTAAGATCATTCTATTAGTAAAAAACAAACTATAATCATGAAAAACTTCAAGATAGAATTGAAACAAAACTCAAAACATATATTAAGAACTAGGAATTCATCCTCAATCAATAAGAAAAATTAGCTACTCATGCTTAAGGGTTCACACAAAGAATAAGAAAAGAAAAGTGTTGTGTGTGTAAAGAGGTGTGTGTCAAAAGATGTAGAAAACTTCTCTATTTATAGGCTTCAATATTCTCCAAATCTTCCAAGGAATAGAATCCTTTTCCTTTAGCAATTCAATTCCAAATCCAAGCCTTTCTCCTCTCTTCCATCTTCTCTTTCCAAGTTTTAGCCCAATTCTCCATCCAATTCCTAGTCCAAGTCTTCACACCCATGAGAGAAGTCCATAGAAAATTCTCGAATTTTTGGCTCGCCGGAAAACGTCACCGCCGGCCACCTAGAATGATGTAAGTTTTATTTGGATGTTAGAAACCTACTGAAGGAGATATACTATAGTTATCAAACTCACGAGGATCGTAGTAACGAATAAGGACCAAACACTTATTGTTGTTAAGCTTTGCTTGCCACACTTTTCGATAAACAAACTTTCAACTTTGTAGCGAAGATTTATGGATTGGGAGAGTGATGTGAGTTTTATTTGGATGTTAGAAACCACGAAGGGGATATCTTGTAGTGATCAAACTCACGAGGATCATTGTAGCAGTTAGGACCAAACACTAATGAATGTCATAGGGGTAGTTCTCTGGGCGCCATGCATTTTCTTTGCGAGATGGCACATACAATACAATATCATAAGTAATTGGCAGGGCCATATCCAAAACCAAAGCCACAAAAATTAAGGTACTACTCATGAGAATAATGAAGATGAGCCTCTTAAAAAACTAACTTTGCAAGAATGAGAGAAGGATAAGAAGAAAGAAGGAAAATCATTATGACAATTGATATTTAGAAAATTTTCATAAGATTTTTTTTTTTTTAATTTTTTTTTTTTTTTTGCCTTTATAACTAAAACCGTGACTCGAAAAAGTTAAAACAAACAGTGACCCAAGAAAACACTAACATTATCATAAACCCTAACCAAAAAACCATTAACAAATCATAAACAAAATCCTTTTTCTTTTTTCTTTTTTCTTTTTGATAAGAATCATAAACAAAATCCTAAAACTCTACTAATACTCTCTTTAATAGTAATACTAAAACATTAAAACATTAAAAGTGAACATCCTAGACTAATGCCTCTAGAAAAGGAGGTTTTAGTAGGAAACCGATTGTGCTAAAACGGCTATTTCCATTAGAAAAAATTGTCACGGCCATACTTCATGACCGGTGTTAGAATCATTTTCACCAACTCTGCTAAAGGGATACCAATTTTTTAAGAGTTGTACCAAAATTCAAATTAGTCAAAACTTTTTTATCCCAAGAAAATTGGCGCACCCTCAAGTAAATTGGTATTCCTATTAAAGAGACTTCAATTTCACGGTGGTGAATGTTGGCTGCCCCCGAGTCCTAAAACAATTTGGCATTCCCTTCCCATATCCAAGAGTTCGAAACCTGCGAGTATATTAAGCGTAAGTCCATTGTGCCAGAGGAAAAAGGGTCGCTGAAAACCTATTTATATACCAATCAAACCCTTAAAATTTTTCTCATCTCCTTCCTCTAGGGATGGCAATTTGCCCCACTCAAACCCATCCCAGTGGGGATCCGCCCCTATGGGTTAGGGTTTTACCCGTATAAATGGGGAACGGAGCGGGGTACGGGTTATCCCCGAAAGTAGTGATGCGGGGATGGGTGGGGATGGGATTCAAGGTCGCCACCCCATGCCCGCCCCACACCATAACCTATTATATCTGATCGAGGAACTTTTTTGGAAGATAACGAAGAAGATCATGATGAGATGTTTGATGAGATGATTAACATGGAGGAAGATGGTTAATAATGATGAACTAAGAAGTAAAAGGAACCATAGTACTTAATTGTGGACCAATTGTTTCATTTATTTTTCAGTTTTAGTTGGTTATTATAAACTTAAAATTTTAAAATGCACTGCTTAGGTTAGTATCATTGTTTGAACCATTATAATTATTTTTAAATTATTATTATACAAAATTTTAAATATTTATTGTAATGTTATGGTAACCCATGGGAAAACCCATCCCTGTGAGGATTCCCCATACCATCACGACCCATTCTTATGGGGAATGGGTTTTAGTTTTTACGAACGGGGTAGGGGATGGGATTCAAGGTCCCCGCCCCATACCTGCCCCATTGCCATCCCTACCTTCCTCTCTATCTATTCTAGCTATATCAGGAGAAGAGAGTAGCCTCTCTCTTTCCTTCTCGATCACTAAGAGAAATTATTTTTTCTTTAATCTGATCAATGGAGCAAATTCCAAATTTAGATAATGCGCCTCTGAATCTCACTTCTCTCAGAGAACAATCACAGAAAGATCTTCTCACCATTCTCAAAAACATTGGTGGAAACAAGTGTTTAGTTTTGGACCAACAACTTAGTGGATCACTCTCATTAATCATTAAAACATCAATTCTCAAGGAACACGGTGGAGTAATAGAGTTCCGGCATTTGTCATCGGAAACAGTACAGACGGAGTGCACTAAGGTGGTTTACCTTATACGGTCACAGATGAGTTTAGTGAAGGCTGATTGCTCACATTCAGAGTTACATATCAAAAGGAAGGACTCAAAGAGAGTATTATGTTTATTTCGTTCCTCAGCGTACCGTTGCATGTGAAAAGATTTTTGACGAGGAAAAAGTTCACCAATTGCTCACTATTGGTGAAGAAATATGGTTTTAGAGGTTTTGTATCTCATACAACTGTATTGAGAGTTACTTCATTGAATTGTATATATACGATTACATGAGTATTGTGATAAGATTATACAACAGAAACGCAGAGAAATAGGTGCGAGATAATGACTAGGAATACTAAAAACTAAATAAATAGAGAATAGGTAGACTACGATTCACGGTTGGTACAACAAAGGAATAGAACAGCGGTATATGTGGCGGTGTGTACGTGAAGTTTAATACCCCTCCCCCTCATGTTGGAGCGGTAGAGCCTGAATGAACGCCCAACTTTTGCTAACTAGGCGACCAAGCCCGTGGAGCTCCCAACGGCTTGGTGAAAACATCGACCAACCGATCGAGCGGATGGAAGATGTTTTGGTAGACTTAATCGACTTAATAACTTTTCAGAACAAAGTAACAATGTCGATCTCAATGTGTTTAGTACGCTCGTGAAACACGAGATTACTGAGCAATGTGGATTGCGGCTTGATTATCACGGGGAAATGTGATAGGAATAGGACATGAAAAATGCATGTCTTTTAAGAGATAAACCAACCATTGAAGCTCAGCTGTGAGATTGGCTAATGCACGATATTCAGCTTCAGCCGACGAGCGAGCCACAGTAGGTTGCTTCTTGGATTTCCATGAAATTGGACTATTACCTAAGGTAATAAAATATCCAGTGGTAGAACGTCGGTGATTGGACATCCCGCCTGTCGTAGTCGGTGTAACCATGGAGAGTCGGAGGAAGCCCGGATGAGGACAATAATATACCATGTCCAATAGTTCCTTTCAGATAGCGTAAGATGCGATGAGCAGCATCCATGTGAGATGATCTTGGATGTTGCATAAACTGACTCAGATAGTTTACTGAGTAAGTGATGTCAGGACGAGTGACAGTGAGATATAACAAGCGACCAATGAGACGACGAAAAGGACTTGGATCGATCCAACTCCCACCTTTGTCGGTAGGAAGTAGTTTGAGATGTGTATCCATTGGAAAAAGAGATACACGAGCCCTCCCCTGTAAGGCGAGTCCTGAGAATGTCGGATATATTTAGTTGATACATAAAAATTCCTTTGGGAGATCTAGAAACCTCAATCCCCAAGAAATACTGGAGACGACCAAGATCTTTGATCGAAAATGAGAAGCAAGACGGAGCTTAAGAGATTTAATGAAGTCATCATCCGTACGTTGATGATAATGTCATCAACATAAACAAGGACAAAAATTGAGATTGTACCCTGCTGATATGTGAAAAGTGAATTATCACATAACGATTTTGTAAAGCCTTCAACTAATAAAACTGAAGATAGTTTGGCAAACCATTGACGAGAGGCCTGTTTAAGACCGTAGAGATACTTTTTGAGTTTAAAAACCTTAGACTCACCTTTTTGTGCTAGACCAGGAGGTATCTTCATATAAATTTCTTCATCTAGGTCGCCTTGGAGAAACGCATTGTTGACATCTAATTGATGGAGAGACCATCCTTTGATGGCTGCAATGGACAGTAGAAAACGGACAATGACTAATTTATCCACAGGAGCAAAGGTATCGTAGTAGTCGATGCCTTCTTGTTGTGTGTAACCCTTTGCTACGAGACGAGCCTTATACCGCTCAATGGAACCATCAGCATTGAATTTGATTTTGAAAACCCATTTACAGCCAATGGCTTTTTTTCCAGGTCGCAAATCAACATATATCCAAGTATTGTTGGCTTCTAAAGCCATTATTTCCTTGGCCATGGCAGCACGCCATTTAGGGCATTTATTAGCCTCTGTAAAAGACTTTGGTTACGCGTGAGGATACTAATGACGAGAAAAGCTTGATGAGGCAGAGTAAATTTGTCATCGGATAAAGTGAGGTAGAGTTACTCGTAGTCAGAGCAATAATAATCTTGCAAATAAGATGGTGGATGCCGATCTCGAATAGGACGAGAATGTGATTAGAGGGCTGCGGTTTCTATGAGAGAATGCTATAGGAATATTTTGTGTGCGATGGCAGGAGAAGATAAAAACCTATTCTCAGTTATCGATGCCTGGCTGGGAGGTGCAACAGTTAATTGTGGCACCAGAGAAGTATCAGTTGCAGAAGGCAAACACAGAGATGAAGTACCAGATGAAATGGCAGATGGTTGTGCAGCGGAATTATCAACATGCCTGACAGGATCTGATTGTTCAGAATGATGCATTGAACAAGAATCAGAAGTAGGAGTGATTGTAGAAGGTACACATGGTGATTGTGTGAGAGACATAGGATCAAGTATAGAATCATAGGTAATATATTCAGATGAGTCATCTGACATAGGAAGAGATAAAGATGGATAGTTAGATAAGTCATGAAAAGGAAAGATATTCTCATGAAATACTACATCACGAGAAACATATGTTGATTTAGATGCTAGATCATAAATCATGTAACCCTTTTGACCATAAGGGTATCTAATAAATATACCCGGCTTGGCTCGTTGATCAAACTTGTGAGAGACTCGCGTGTTTCTTGCAAAGCAAAGACAACCAAAGACGCGGAGAGAAGAATAATCAGGAGGTGCATTAAGTAAAATTTTATGCGGAGATTTATGAGATAAAACTGGTGTGGGCAGTTTGTTGATAAGATAAGTGGCAGCCAAAATACACTCACCCCAGAACTTGATTGGTAAGTTTGCCTGAAATCTTAAGGGGCGTGCCACATTGAGTAAATGTACATGTTTCCTCTCAAATACCGTTTTGTTGAGGAGTATAGACACAATCGGTTTGATGCAAGATTAGTTTTGATGGAACCGAGATTGAAGCTCATTAGATTTAAGTTCTCGAGCCATTATCGGACCTAAAGGTCTCAGAATGAGGAATGAGTAATGAGTTGACACCGAGGAGATGTTTGGTGATCTTGTTTGCCAAATTGTTTAACAACAAAGGCGAAAAAATATTTGAGAAACTTTAAAGTTTGATTTAACTTTCATCAAAAACACCCAAGTACATCTAGAATAGTCATCAACAATTGTAAGAAAGTACTTGGCACCTAGGTTAGAGATGCGGTAGAAAAGGTGGTCCCAAATGTCAAGCATGAATCAATGAAAAGGATATTTAGACAAAGAAACACTTTTATTGAATTTCACCGAGATTGTTTTGCCTCAGGCGCGCATCACATAAGTGTTTAGACAAAGAACGAATGTAAACAAATTTGCGAGCTAAAAAAATCAAAACAATCCATATGAGGATGGCCTGACGACAATGCCATTTGTCGAATGGCTTATTTGCGCCTAGAGATCAAAAGACGGTTGAAAACTAAAATGGTAGAGGCCCGATTTGCCTACTCCATCCAATCTCCATTCTCGTGTGAAGTCTGGAAGATGCAAGACCCGACGTGAGAATTTGATACAACAATTTGATGTGCTAGTAAGTTGACTTACCGAAATCAAGTTGAATTTAAAACTTGGTATATGAAAAACATTGAGAGCAGCGAATTGTTGGAGATAGATCAACAATCCCAGTATGCGTTCACGAGATGTGAGAACCATCGAACAAGCGAAACTGATTGGGTTCGTGATGAGGTGTATGACTTAAAACAAGAGAGATTTGAACATATGTGGTGAGTTGCTGTACTTGTCTATAATCCCGGTATTAGCAGAACAAGTTAAATGCACCGCGAAGTTTGCGAACGAGGCTATGTTGTTACTGCCGATGTCGTGTTCAAACAAAGCAAAGTAGCCTAGCATATTGAGCAATGAGATATAGTTGGAGCACAGGTATCGGTTCAATAGTTGAACGGGAGGTATTAAGCAACAAATGAAGAAATACGGATAGGGTGTTGAATCTCTTGGCTTTGGAGGATTAGGTGGATAACCATTCAGTTTCCAACAAGTTTGACGGGTATGACCATGTTTAGTGCAATGATCACAGAAGGGACGAGGCGCTTGTTGTTACTATGTCCATTGCCAGGAGTAGAAAAAGATCTCTGCTTGTGACCTTTG